>LOEQ01000640.1:108201-132268 GCA_001685075.1 Bramus lutescens | reverse complement strand
AAAAAAAAGCTTTATAAAGAAAATATTTATTTAAGTCACAGTCACAACCACAGTCTGGATGTCTAAAGGCATGACAGTGACATCAGCTCAGCTCTGGTGAGAACCCCCACAGTGAAAGTATGGACATGGGAAGGAGAGCCCCTCACCCCAAAATCTGAAGACACTCATCAGCTAAGGCTCAGGAATTTGCTTAAGCGAAGCCTTTCTTCTTTCTCAGCTGAAAACCTATGGTTTTCTAGAATTCTGTCCAGAAACTCCATTTAGAAGAAAAACAACAACAAAAACAAAACAAACAAAAAAGACATGTCCTAACCCCTTGTGGAGTCCTATTAGCTCCTGGTTTCATCTGACCAGACTGAAGTTCCGTCCAAGATACATCCAGAACCTCTCCATGATTTCCTGACAAAGGAGAACGGACAGACAGAAACCCCTCGTTGCTGTCACTCTCTACTCCCTGACTCCAGTATCAACACAAAATTACCCCCCCCCAAGTTCTTAATGTCAGCAGGATGGAAGAATGGCCCCGTGATGTCTCTGGTAGGAGGCCCCTTCACCTTTTAGGGACGTGGTCTCAAATAAAACAGAACCCCTGGTTTTTGAGGCAGTGAAGAATTTCATAAAGCAAAGCTGGAGTTGATTAAAAATAGCAAGGGAGTTGTCCAGTGAGAGAATGAGGTGCCCTGGAGAGCATGCGCAGGCTTCCTGGTCACGTGAGTCTTAGGATCAGCCTTGTGAACCATTCGATTGGCTGTCATTCTTTAGGTGCTGCCCACCTTGGTTTTCTGAGTCAGGGTGTCTTTCTGGCCTGGAGTTACAAATGCGCTAGACTGGTCAGCAAGCCCCAGGGATCTGCCTGATTCCAGCTCCCCAACACTGGGATTCCAAGAGCTAACCACCATGCCTAGCTTTTTAACAATTTGAGTTCTGAGGCACGTAAGTTCACTGACTGCTCTTTCAGAGGGCCTGGATTTGATTCCCAGGCCCCATGTAGTGGTTCACGACCAACTGTAACTCCAGTTCTAGGGGATCCAGCGTTCCTCTTAGAATCTTCTCGGGCACCAGACATACAGTTGGTGCACAGATAAAGCAGATAAAACAGCTATATATATAAAGAAATGAAAACCGAAACCAGGTTGGGTTCTGGGAATCAAGCTCAGGTGGCTGACTGAGCCGTGTCCACAGCCCGACTTTGTGTTTTGAAGTTGATTCCATTTGTGAGCAGATTCTAAAGTGACTTCATCAAACTGTACAGTCTTGTGACCCATGACGGGGAGTCTGTTTTGCACCCACAGAAATCCCTGTCCGTTTCAGAGAGCCACAAGGCTTAAACTTCTTGTTATGTGTTCAACTTCAGCTGGCCTCTTCTCTGTTTTTCTGCTAGAAAACAGAGAAGGAGAAAAGTCTATTTCTCCTCTCTGTCTTGCAGGATATATTGAAGTCATCAATATTTGTACAACTTTGCTTCTATTTTTATTAGTGAGAATGGGAGAATTTTCTTTTATCTATTTATGGTGTGTGTGTGTGTGTGTTCATATGCAGGTCAGAGAATGACCATGAGACTTGGTTCTGTCCTTCCACGCTGTGGGTCCTGGGGATCAAACTCAGGTTGTCAGTCTTGACAGCATGTGCTTTTACTCACCAAACCATCTCACTGGCCCTAAAAAATTTCTTTCTGTAAAACTGTGTTTTGTAACTGCATCCTTTAAACTGCTTTAATGAGATATTTGATATTGTAGTTGTGCTGGCAATATGAAACAAAAAAATCTGTTTTTAAGGATTACCTACAAAAATTTCAGCTGTTTTTAGGTCACTAAAAGTCTCATAGCAAAATTGAACAAAAATAGCCTAAAAGGAAAACTCCAGGCTACATCTTCCTTGAACACAGATCAAAGTCTTATCCAAATAGAATCCGACAATGTATAAAAGGCCCAGATACAGCTTTGAAGGCTAATTTTAAATTGTCAATTTGACTACCTAGACTCACCAGGAAGAAAGTTTTAACTGAGGAATTGTCTAGATAATGTTGGACTGTGGGCATGAATGTAAAGTCTGTAAGGGATTATCTGAATTCTTAACTGGTGTGGGAAGACCCAGCCAACTGTGGGTAATACTATTCCCTATGTCAGAGATCTTGAACAGTGTAAGGGGAAAAAACTAGCTGAGACAAGTCAAGCGAGGATGTGTTCATCCTCTCTTTGCTCTTTCTTGACCATGAATATGAAGTCACAGTGATGTGATGGACTGTCAGCTAGAATTGTGAGTCAATCAAATGCCAACCCCCCTCCCCCGCTGCCCCCATATGCTGCTCTTCAGTTAGGGTATTAGTCACAGCAACAGAAATGAAAGGAGGACCGCCTCTAATCAAATTAGATCTGTGTCATTAGTGGGAGGTTGGTTTCCTGTTAAAAGTAAATTGACCTAATTTACCACAATAAAAGAATCAAGAAAAAGGCTACAAGATACTCTTTATAGATAGTGAGAAAAGAATTTGATAATACCCAACAACTTGTTCTGATAAAAACCTCTTCTCAAAGAACAGAGGGGAACGTCCTTAATCTATAAAGGGTTTGTCAAAAATAAACCAGAACTCCACAGTTTACATCAGACTTAATGGTGAAATACTTAGCATTTTCCTATGAAGTTAGGAACAAACCTAGCTATTTCTTCTCAGTGTTTCTGTTTTTTAGATGCACACAGAGGAGTTGGTGTTGAAGGCAAGAAAAGTCCCTATGTATTTGAATGGAAAAGCATAGCAATGATTGTCACTTACTGCAGAAAGCCTAAGACAATACATGTACTACTGTCATTAGTGAATTTAGCAAGATTTTATATAATAGCAATAGACAACTTGAACATAAAATTAAAATACATTATTTATAAGAGATCTGGCTTCTCAGCTTCCCAAGTGCTTAGATCAAAGGCATGGACCATCGTATCTGACTTCCATCTTACTTTTTGAGGCAGGGTTTCTCACTGGGACCAGAAGTTTGTGAACTGGGCTGGCTGGCTAGGGAGCCCCAGAGAGCCACCTGCCTTTGCTTCCTCCATACCATGATTACAAGTGCAGTTGTCACCGTGGTCAGCTTCTGTACCTGGGCTCAGTCCTCGTGCTTGCTTGCCTGGCAAGTATTTTATTTTACTTAGAGAGCTATCACCCCCAGTCTGTCTTTTCCTTTTCATTTTTCCCCTCAAATTCATATCCATGGTCTCATTTATTTGTCTGCTACTGTTGTTGATCCTCTTTTGTGTTCACCTGCTTTATTTTCTTAATTTTTCTTTGTTTCTAAGCACGTGCTTGGACATAACCTCCTTCTTCCTTGGATACTTTATGATCTAGCCTTCATTTCTGAGCTGAGTTTCTTGCAGCCTTCCCTGAGCTTGATCAGTTCTGATTCCTTAGCTTTGATCGTGAGTATCAGTTTCTGATCTGGGATGTCATGTTAACAACTGTCCAGCAGTAATCAATTAGTCATTATTTTATTATCGTCTCATCTGTTTCTTGGATGGGGCTTAACTGTTCTGTTGTGTTTTCAATTTCTGAAGAGATGGTTTTCATTGTATGTGTTGCTATTTATAGTACCGTAGGTAGTGACAGCTCCTTTATTCTCATGGCTATTGTGTTGGGTTTTTCTGAATCATCTATCTTAGGGCAAGTGTTTCTCTTCCATGTGAACCGTGGTCCCTTTAGTGATGCTTCTTGTTCGGTCTTCTTTGAATTGTTTCTTCTATGATTATAAAAGCCCTTTGCTCTCAGCCACTTCCTCCTCCTCCTCCTCACCACCAAACCTCTAAAGGACATTTCACTTTTCAAGGTTCCCCTTTCTCCCCCCCTAGACAGCACCTTCTCTGCATTGTGACCTGTGGTCTAGCACATTTTCTAAGTAAGCTCTTTTGTCAAAAATATCCATAAGTCAGTGCTATGGTCTCAGATGCTTTCTCAGTGTTTTTCCAACAGAGAGGAGCCCTTTCCTTCTAGAAGCAAGACCGTATTGTATATAATTATATTATTTATCACCCCCATTAAAGCTACTTGTCAGCTAAGTAAGGAGGTGCACGCCCTAGTCCTAGCACTGGGGAGGCCTCTGTGAGTTCAACATCAGCTTGGTTTACACAGAACATGTTCCAAACCAAGTCAGCCAGGGTTACCCCGGGAGTCCCTCTCTCACAAACAAACAGAAAGTGACATTTAACTCCATTGTCTCTGCAGCGCCAGAGGGATTCTTCATTAGGCGTTTCTGAAACATTATGCTAATACCTGATGTTTATTGAAAATAGTCAAGAGGCTGAAGAGACAAAATTATCAACCAAAAGTATTTATCACTTCCACTGCCCCACTCTATAAAAGATTTTTATTCCAAACTACCCAGCTAGGACTAAAAGGCCCATTTAAAAATGTCATGTATAATGTTCGAGAAAACCCTGTTTTTAATGTAACGAATGGTCATAGTCAGGGTTGCTGTTGCTGTAATCAGGCGCCAGGAGCAAAAGTAGGTTGGAGAGAGAAGGGATTATTTTGCTTAGGGTTCCACATCACAGTTCATCGCCAAAGGCAGTCAGGGAAGAAGCCTAGAGACTGGAGCTGAAACAGGCCATGGAGGGGTGCTGCTTACTGGCTTGCTCCTCATGGCTTGCTCAGCCTCCTTCCTGACAGAACCCAGGGGTGGCACTACCAACAAAGGGCTGAGTACCCCCACTCAGTGGTTCTCAGCCTTCCTAATGCTGTGGCCCTTTAATACAGTTCCTCATGTTGTGGTGACCCCCCAACCAGAAAACTATTTTCATTGCTGCTTTATAACTGTAATTTTGCTACTGTTATAAATCGTAATGTAAATATTTTTGTAGAGAGAGGTCTGCCAAAGGGGTAGTGGCCCACAGATTGAGAGCCACTGCCCCACATCAATCACTAAAAAAATGTTGTATAGTCTTGCTTACAGACTTTCTTTTGACGGAGGCACTTTCTTAATTGACATTCCCTCCTCTGATGATTCTGGCCTATGTCAAGTTGATATAAAACTATCCAGTACATGGGTCCTTGATTAGTCATTAGACAAAGTTCACCAAAACAGTTATTTCATATTGCTTTCTGCAGTTGATGCTCTGGGAAAGTGTATGCCTAGGAACAGTACAACATGGTCAGACAGTAGGCATGTAAAGAGTAGGCCTTTCTTTTGAAGACCGGGAAGAAATGCTATTCTAAGAGAGAAGTTGAACAAAGCAATGAAAGAAAGTGCAGATCTGGTCATCAAATCATGTGTATTGCTCACTAAAAATGCCCATACCCTGATCTGAAGGCCAGTATCGCTCACACCTGAGCTTGTGAACGCAGAGTGGAAATTAAAAGGTCATTTAATAGCAAAGGGCTGTAGAAGGCTGGATGTCAATCAGAGAATCGATACATAGTCGGTGCACCACACACAGTCTAATACTCAGCTGTAAAGGAAACAAGGGAACCTGAGCTTCACGCTGCTCATAGGTACATCACAGAATATGGTGCTGAGTCAGAAAGGGAGGTACAGGGACTGGCTCAGTAGCTCAGTGGGGAAAAGTCCTTGCTGCCATGCTTAAGGGCTTGAGTTTGATCCCGGGAACCAAGTGGTAGAAGGAGCAAACCAACTTTCTCTAGGTGTCTTTTAACTGCCACACGAGTATTGTGGTAATGCATAGCCTGCAAATACAGAAGACGGGGTTGGGTCTCTTGGAGCTGGGGTTAGAGGCAGTTGTGCCTTGCCAAACATGGCTGCTTGGAACTCAACTCAGGTCCTCCGCAAGAGCGGGAAGTGGTCTTAACCATTGAGCCAGCCCCGTGAGCAGTTTCTGCCTTTTAGGATTAGTGTCAAGGCTGACAGGCCTGGGTGAAGTACCTGTGAACGAGCGTTATTCTCAACTGTGTGCTGTAGTATTTCAGAATAAAGCCCCAAAAGAACAAGTGACGGCTCTGTCTAGGGCCTCTGGACACGAGCGCGTAAGTAGATGTGGGGTGGGTGAGACTGTGTGCAAGCCGCGCTTGTCCATGTCGAGGGTCCCAGGGTCTTTCCTCCCACTTCGGCTTCTCCTTGATCCCATCGAAAGCTAGGGTTCCCCAGAGGTTGAAAGCGTCAGCTCAGCCCCTAACATCTTTATTCAAAAAAAAAAAAGTCTGGAATGTTTGGCTGGGGGCTTCACCCCAGCTCCTGGCATGCATTTTGGAATGTTGGGTGGAAAGTTCCTTTTCAAAGCTCCCTCCCCTGGGAGTGGCTGCAGTCCAGACTCCACCTTGAAGAAAGCCAGCCAAACGGTGACCCCTCCCCAGGGAGGGTCAAGACCAGTTCCACAGGCTATTTAAACTGCCCCCAGAGTCGGAACACCTGTTCGGTTCTCCCCACCCCACTCCGTGTTTTCCCGGAGGCCACCTGGGACGCACTGGCGTCCATTAAACCTGGGCTTCCTCTAATTTGGTCTGATTTGGTCTAATTTGGACTATTGCGTCGTTAGAGAGGCTTACCGGACTGGAAAAACTTGTAACTTGGGTAGCTTGGTTTGGCAGCGCTTCCCATTATTTCTCAGCCCAGTGTCCACATGGCGTCTCTCCTCTTGTTTACAGCTTGCCTCTCACACTATCTTTATGTGCACTAGTCCACACTTGTGTGTGCGTGTGCTGGTGTGCCTGTGTGTACTGAAGTCTTGTGTGTGTGCATATGTCCTCTTCTGGCACTTTCCATCTTACCCCTATTCCCTTGAGACAGGGTCTCGCACTAAACCTGAAATTCCCTAGTTCATTTCCCCTCCTCCCTTCCCACTATGCTGCCTGGCCAGCCAGTAAGCCTCCCCCAATCCTCTTACTATATTCACCAGCAGAGTTACAGGCGTGAGTGCAGACTTTAAAATTGTGCAAGATCTGGTCTTCTTGCTTGCAAAGCAAGCACTTTTACCCTCTGACTTATCTTTCTAGCTTTGTTTATGGGTCCTAGGAGTGATGTCTTCTACCCTGCATGTTGTTCTTAGGAGTTTGACTCAGTTTTACTTCAAAATTTGAGAGGACTGCTCTCTCTCTCTCTCTCTCTCTCTCTCTCTCTCTCTCTCTCATGCATGCATGTGCACACACACACAGAGGAATTATAAAGGCCTCAATCTCAACTGTGCCCTTGCTGGGTTTATAAACCGGGACTCCTCAATGTGGTCTAGGAGTCCCACTGTCAGAAGAGAAAAGGGGGAGAGAAGAATTCCAAAGATCCCGTGGGTGTCAACTATGAAGATCTATGACCTCCTTACTGGGCATATCTGAACTAAAAGCAACCACTGTGATTATATCCATAAAGAAGAGGAGCTGTCTCTGAGTACCTCCAGGCCCCCCATTTTTGCCCCGTTTCTCCTGACTCATGTGTTCCCCCTGCCCTCCTCTCCCCTTCCCCCTCTCCCACTGATTTTTCTCACCTAGTGTATTTCTGACCGTGGAGGAAGCCTGTATGAGTGGTCAAAGAATTCAGCTCATTACAGCCAAAGAGATAAACCTGTTGGTGAGAAGTACTGATCAGCTTGAGCACAGACTCGGTCTTGGCCTGCTGCCTGCCCTTTCCTGGAACAGTGAGCCCCAGCTGCCTGCAGATTCTGAAGGTTTCAATTCTCCAAATCATGTTTCTATGCTGCGCCCCACTGCATCCCTCTCAGTCTTGATGCTGTCAAGATAACTTTCCCAAGAAAGCCACACACACTTTGAAAGCAAACATTAACCTCTCCATCCTGCTGAGCAGTCTGAGCTGTCCCTTGCCTGGCCAGTCCAATGACTGAACATCTTCCGAGTGTGCCATTTTTTTTAGCACCGTCATTTCTAACCCACCCCCTATGTGGAGCTCTCTGCTCCACCATGAACAAATGCATGGATTGGTGTTTGTTCTGAGGCTGCCCTTCTGGTCAGTTCCGGTCTCACCTGCTTGTCTGTCCCCTCCCTTTATCCTGGAGGTGTGGTCATTGTCTGGCTGAGATGGGTTTTTCCGTATCACCCACATCCTTATTTATAATGGCATGGCAGTAGGTGTCTCCCATGATTTTGAAAAGATATGTCTAAGGTTGCCATATTCATTTTCACTTCAAATTCATGGCCATTTGAGGCCGAAACTTTGGAACCTGATAAGATGGGGCATTGTATGGTGAGTTTGTTGAATGTCTTGAGTAAGACCAATAGAATGTGTAGAATTCCCCCACAGCAAGGGTTGAAAGGTTCATATTGAATCCAGTTCTTGAGGATTAAGATCCATTAACTTCTGTCTTAGAAAAAAACCCAAACAGAAACATAAAACTCTCCAGGTGTCTTTAGTTCACATTAAATATATTTAATTTTTTTTTATTTTTCTTCTGCCTCCCAAGGGCTGGAATGATAGGCATGGGCTGCCATGTGTGGTTGGTGCAGGGGCTGACTTGGAACCTAGGTCTTCATGCATGTTAGGCATGTCCATTGCTGAGCCACAGCCTCAGCCCCCATTGTCTTTTTCTTAAGGCACGTTAATTGTGCAACAGCAGAGGCATGGAACATGAGCTGGCAGTTCGCCTAGGCCCCGCAGTGTGGTTTCTTTGTCTGAAGTCTTCGAACCCCTTTCTTCCAGATGCTCATACAATACACACCAGGCTGTAATGAACTGTGATCGGCTCACTGTGCTGACAAACCAAGGACCTGTTCCTTCTGCCTAACTATCCTAGTAGCAATCATGCAGCCTCCCCTGTACCCTTCCAGCCTCCCAGGACCACTATTCCAGAATCCAGTCAACATCTTTCTAAGGCTTTCACGTACTAGAGATTCTATCATGTAACTTAATTTTATTGATTGGCCTGGTATAGTGGCCTCTATCATGTGGTGGTCAGAGGTAGAAACAGAAGGCAGGATAGAAAGGAGGGCTGCAGCCACACGGCACTTGGCCATGTTACCAACACCTCTTCATTCTGTGACTCCATACACCATCAGGCTCTCCACCGAGGATTCAAGACCTATGATCATTGACTTGTCGATCAGGTGCCATTCCCTCCTCTAGATTAGGACTACCTTTTTTATCCTTAAAATAATTGTTTAATAGTAGCTGGTTTTCATAGCATATATTAATTGTGTGGTGATATCTTGTCTGTGCTATAACAAATAAAACTTGCCCGAAGATCAGAGTGAGGAGCTAAGCCACTAGTTAGCCATAGAGGCCAGGCAGTGGTGGTGCACACCTATAATGCCAGCACTTGGGAGGAAGAGGCAGGTGAATCTCTATGAGTTGGAGGCCAGCCTGGGCTACATGAGATCGAACCTGTCTAAACGAGAAACAGAGCTCACACAAAGGTGATCCCAGCACTTGGAGTCACATGCCTTTAATCCCAGCACTAGGGAGGTAGAGACAGGAGTGATATGGCTGGGCAGAAAGAGGGATATAAGGCGGGAGGAGACAGGAGCTCAGAGCATCAGTCTGATGATTCGTGGAGACGGGATCTTGCCCACTCTGGTCTGAGGATTTGGTAGAGGTGAAAGGTCTCTCCAGTGGCTGACTCCTTTGCTTCTCTGATCTTTTGGCATTTAGCCTGATATCTGACTCCAGGATTTTATTATTAAGACCAATTAGTATTAGCACAACATAATTGTAGGCAATATTGGGTCTCATTGTGGCATCTTTCCTCCACAACCTTACTCTTATATCCATTACTCTGTTACCTACTTTGTCTTCCCTTCCCCATACCTTATTTACCTAATCTTTAAAAAAAATTAAATTTATTATTATTGTTGGGAGGACATTCAGATCAAAGGACACCCTTGTGGAGTCTGTTCTCTCCTTCGCCCTGAATCCTGGGGCTCAGGCTCAACTCTGCAGTTTCCCATGGCCATAGCCTACACCTGCTGAGCCAGCTCTGGAGCCTCTGGCATAGCTAATCTTTATAAAAGGACAGTAGGAGATTAAAAAATGAATCTTAGGAGCTCTAGAAATGTACATAAGACATGCTCCAAGTTGCATCAAATAGCATTTGGTTGTGGGCACCCTATTTTTCAGCTTTCTTGTTTCTGAAGGCCTAGCAGACTTAGGCCTTCAATCCTGTGCATGAAAACGCTAGACAACTTTGCTCTTAACTGCTGACTGTTTCAAGATTTGACTTATTATTTTCAAAAAAGTCACTTATTTATTCATTGGCAATTTCATACAGATTAATATTAATCATATATAACTCCTCCCTTTCGTTGCCAGTATGTCCCCCTTGGATCTTCATGTCTTCTCATTTTGTAACACATTGTGTTGGAATATTGGCTGATCATATCGTTTGATTCTGGGCAGGTAATCATAGCTGCCTGTGAGTTCGTGAGTGTGACAGCCATGCTGTGTCCAGAAGAAAGCATATCACAACACTTCACTTCTCCCTTTGTCTGTCTCTCCTTACTTTTTTTTTCTGCCCTTCCCAAAATGTACCCTGAGCCTTGGAGGTATTAATATCCCATTTAGGACAGAACACTCAACAGTCTCTTAGCTCAGCGCTTTGACTAGTTATGAGTCTCCGCATTGACTGATGACCACCACAGAAGCAGCTTCTCTGGCCAAGGTTAAAAGGAGCAACGATCTATAGCTGTAAACAAGGCAGTTTGGCAACATGGCTGTTGCAAGGCATGGGCTTTTGACCAGGTTTACAGTACCAAACACAAATCCCTTTCTGGGATTCGGCCTCAGATCTAGTCAGAAAGAAGCTGGTTATCCTTACAGCAGTTGTACCCACTATGACACCTTGTTCTGGCTCCCCAGTGTTGTAGCCCTCACACTTCATGATGGCTGACACTATTGGTGCCTTTTCACCAGAGTGAATGCACCTTCCAGCACCATGAAATCAGGACAGTAGGGAAGAAGTTGCTGATCTCTCTCTGCCCTGGAGCTAAAGTGTCTTGTGCCCGACTCACTTTTTTTTTTTTTTAGAAGAAATGACTGACAATATTGAAATTCCATTACATTTTTTTAAACCCAGTTTGAGATTATTGCCTATGGCCATCTTCTTCCCAGTTCTCAGTAACAGCATCACAGATTAGTGGGGGACCAAAGAATCCTGATTCTCAAAGGTTTCTGGCAGGTACGTTTTCTTTTGAGTGGATTGCTCTCTTTGTTGGAGTGTGTGCATACGGTTCAGAATGTGGGCTCCGTATGTTAGTCTAAAGAACAGTTGTCAGAATTCATTTTCCCAAGGGGAAGTAGGAAAAACAAGATTACAAACCAAAATTGAGCTTATGGTGTTGTGGGTCTCTCTCATTGTTCTGCTTCCAGAGTGTTTTGTTGGAGGTTTGGAGCATCCATAGCAAAAGCTCACGTTGCCTCCTCTCCACCGTGAGCCCTGGAGCCATGCCTATGAGGCCTCAAGGAAGGGGAAGACATGGGGGTCACCCCTGATGTGAGCTGAGTGTACCTTATCTCTTCCAGGCTCTGCTGTCATAGTGGGCATTGGGGAGCAACTGTGTGACACTCAGGGACACCGATAGGAGGCTGAGGCAAAGCTGACACTAATACAGCTCACTTCTTTGTCTTCTTGTCTGTCCTCAGTGTCACTCTCCATGTTCTAGAACAATCATAGCCTTCATCATTTCATCTGTTGTTAATTATTCAACAGAAAGAACTGGGCATTCATCACCACTGAACTGTGATTTTGAGGTTCAGTGTTCTAGAAGTTCAATGCAAATATTTGGCAGATTCTTTCCTCAAGGTGGTTTGTTTTATTTTGTTTGCTTTTTGTCATTACTGACTTTTCACTTTTCTCCTTCCTTCTTCCTTCCTTTTTTTAATTTTATTTATTTATTTTTTTTTGAGAGTCTTACTATATAGCCCAGACTGGCCTCAAACTCATGGCAATTCTCCTGTTTCATCCTCCTGAGTATGGAGAAGACATACTCCAGCTTGTGCAGCTCTTGTTGACTAATTGAGACGACCATCTCCAACTCCTGTTTAGCAGTCATACAGTGACTATATACTTGATACCTGTGATGCGCAAAGGGTTGTGGGACCTGAAGAGGCTGCAGTGAATAGCTGCCTGTGTCTTGGCCTTTGTGGAGACTGAATTCCAGTGGTAGTTCTGAATACTGACTAAAGTATTATATATTTTAGAATCCTAGTAAAGGTAGTTAGAGTGGTTTGAAGGAAATTATGGAGGAGAAGAAGCTTGTTAGGGACAAATAAATCTTTTTAAAAGATGCCAATCGAAGGGACTTAGATTAAGTTAAGTGATTGTTATGCAAGTAGGAGGACCCTAATTAGATCCCCAGCACCCATGCAGAAACTTGGGCTTGGCAGCACGAAGCTAAAATCTCATTTCCAGGGAAGTAGAGACTAGTGAATGCCCGGAGCTCAGTGGCCAGGCAAGTTAGCTGAATCCATGAGTCTTAGACCCCAGTGAAAAACTGTCTCAAAATTTATTATGCAAACAGTAAAGAGCAGGTGCTAACTGTTCTTGTAAAGGACCAAGTTTAGTTCCCAGTGTCCATGCCAGGCAGCTAACAACTGCCTATAACTTCAGCTACAGGCAGATCAGATGCTTCTATGAGCACTGTACTCGTGTGCCCTCCTCCCCCCACATCATTAAAAATAAACTAAATTTAAAACATAACGTGGACAGCCCCTGAGAACGACCTCTGTTTGCTCCATGAACATGCATGGACCTACATACGCACCAAACAAATTGAATCAAATTTTGAAAGGAACATGACACTGGAATGGTCAGGAGACAACTTGTGAAAGGTCTCGAAAGTAAGTATCCTAGGCCAGAGGTCAGTCAGGTACAAAGGGCAAGAGGAAGGCAAGCCTGACTGAGATCATATTTGGAAGTAGCCTTTCCTGCTTAGTTACCGTCTTTTCTATATTTACAGGAATTGAACCACAGACAATCCTAATCACTTAGCCTTCAATGGTAGGGGTTTCAGAAGTATTAGATTTTTTCGGACTCGGACACCCCATTCAGCACTATCTTCCAAAAGCTCATACAATATGCTTGTCCATCCACTGCTGAAAATTTGCAGGGGGTTCTGCGCGTCCCCCAGTGAGTCACACCCCATGCTGTCACTATGTAACAGGGTCACTACCCCCTCTTGATAGTTAGGACTGATGACTTTGGCCAATAGTTACTCCGCCTTTCCTGCTGGTCTGCAAACACGAGGACCCCTACATGACAGGGGAACAGGCATAATTTAAATCCCACTGAGACTGTCCATTGCCTCTGATGCAAGCATTTCCCTCCGGGACTGAGGTCCATAGAGCAGTACAGTCTGGTAGGATGTTTTGCAATAGTGGAATTCTTTTGCGCTGTCCAACATTCTCGCTACTTTTTCATGTGGCCATTGAACACTTGAAATGTGCCAAGTGTGAATGAGGAACTGCATTTTTAATTCATGTAAGCATAAACACCCACAGATGGCGAGATGGCTACCTTATTAGATAGTGCAGTTGTCTAAGAAGGCAGGAGAGGAAACAGCCCTCTTCCGATGAAGTCATTCCAATACTCGGAGGGCTCATTCCTGTTTCCACCCGTCGGTTGCCAGACCCATGCATTCTGCATGTCATGCTTGTTGATTTGTGACAGACGGTGCAGCCTTGGAAGTGGACGTTGTCTTTACCCAGCACGATCTTCAAGTTGACGTCTTATCCAAAGCTTCAAGAGACCATCCTTTATCCCATCAAGCGACCAGTTTATTGGTGATGGGTGGTATAATGAGACCAGCGGTTGCTTCGATCGTTTTCCCCTTCCCGCGTGTATTTTGCTTGTGGCTGATATGTTCCATGGATCCCCCGATGGGGAGTCACACACTCTGCTTTTAGGTATTGGTGTTGGCTGAGGCTCTGGGGCAGCATGAAGTTCTATTTCTGGGTGGAAGGGGTCCAGTTTAACTTGCTAGGTAACTGTTAGCTCCCTCTGGTGCCAGTTCAAGGGTCTCTGTGACCTGACAAATTAGAAGTTCTGTCCCCGTGTCTTAGTGTTCCTACTGCTTTATTCTCTCATCAACACTGTTTTCTGCTGTGTAATTTTATTAGTTTTTTTAAAGCCATGTGTATGCATGTGTCTGTGTGTAGCTATGCACAAGCAAATGCAGGAACTCACAGAGGCCAGAAGAGGGCATTGTATCAGCTGGGGCAGGAACTATGGGCAGCTGTGAACAGCCTTACATCCGTGATGGAAACTGAACTTAGGTCATCTGCAAGAGCAGGAAGCACCCTCAATGCTAAGCCATGTCTCCAGCCTGTTTCGTGTCATATCCTGTGGTTTAATATGTGTATTTCCATGACTGTTAATACTGCAGAGTATCTTTTCATGTACTTACAGGTCATTTCTATGACTTTGAAAAGTATCTACTCAGATCCTTCACTCTCTCTTTAAGGGGGCTATTCGTTATGTGTGTTCTTACTGCATTCTGAACCCTTTCTTGATGCTTTGCTTTCACACACAAAAGGCTTGTTTTACAGCCGTGTTTTATAATTGTTAAGAAACATTGCATTACATTTTCAGTTCTTTCCTATGTTTTATTTGTGTGAGGCTAGAAGAGAGTGTCAGATACCCTGGAGCTCAACCCACACAAAGCTGGCTGTGAGTGGCCAGGGTGGGAGCTGGGGACTAAGCTCTGGGACTCAGAAAGAGCAACAAGTGCTCACTCGTAAGCACTGAGTCATCTCCCCAGCCCTACGTTTTAAAGCATAACACATTAAAACATGGCATGGCTACCCTGTTGGCTCCCACTAACCCACATTTCCTCTCTGCCTGTGCTGTTATACAATGGTAAGCCTAGCTTACCCTCCCACTTACAAATGCTTAGAAATGGCCTTTGAATCAGCGTGACAGTTGTTTCCTGATAGCCACAAACCTCAAAGAACACTCAATATTGCTCAGTCACCCCACATTTTCCAGCAAATTTAGTGTTCTCTTTCTCAAGGATTTTAAATATATACATAATATAGTCTAACTAATTATATACACATAACTATGTATATAACTAAATCTTGATGTAAATAAATACAAATAAAATTTTGATGTAATAAAAAAGAATCCACTAGCTGGAAGGCAGACACCAACAGGGGCAAAAGCCAACAATGACTGATTATCAATGGATATTAGCTTTAATCCATTTATACATATGTATAGTATTTTGCCTGCATGTGGGTCTGTATGTGTTCCATGTGCATGTGGTGCTCATAGAAAGTAGAAGAGGGCACTGGACCCTTTGGAGCTGAGTGCTTTCAGGGCTTTAGTCTTTGCTGAATTCTTCCCAAATGGCCATTCAGATCTGAGGGCTTGGTGCAGTGTGATTTGGAAAAGTCCCACACTCCAGCTCGGAAAGCAGAAAAAGCTTGAGAGAATTTACATGATCAACCTTGTAGACGAAAGTTTCTCTTCCACCTGGTCCCATGGGTTTAGAAATGATCTTTATTTCTTTTTTGGCTGAGTGGTTTTTGTTTTAAATTTAAACTAAAAAATATATATATTAAATCGTATGTGCACACAGAGACCAGAGGTAGATGTCAAATGTGTTCTTTGGTCATGCTTGTGTTTTGAACCATGGTCTCTCCCTGAACCTCAAGCTGACCCCTTAGGCTAGACTGGCTGGCCAATAGCTTCATGGATGTGCCTGTCCTTGCCTCTCCAGGGCTGGGCGACAGGTGCAGGCTACCACACATAGCTTCTTACAGGATGGTGGGGATTGAAACTTCTCATCATGCGTCCATGAACTTCGCCAGCTGAGTCATTTCCCCAGGCCCGAGAAATAGCATTTCTTTCTAAAAACACCGGAGAAACACCTGCCTGGCCAGCACCATCCATCCACTGTGGCAACTCTTCCTCATCAATGCCCACATACAATGGCTCCTTTTTCAGAGAAATCTTTGTCAAGTCTTCAATTTGTTGAGTTTGCTTGTCTGTGTCTCCCTTGTTGTCTAGCTTCCCCACATTATCTTCTGTTTCTTCAGGAGCCTTGATGTATCTTCCACTTCTGCATTTTAGTATCAGAGTTAGTTACCTCCTCTTCTTCTCTTATCGCTTCCTCCTCCCTCCTCCTCACTTCCTCCTCTCTCTCCTCCCCACATCCTCCTCTCCCTCCTTCCTACTTCCTTCCCCTTCCTCCCTACTTTCTTCTCCTTCCCTCTTCCTCCTCTCCCTCCTCCCCACTTCCTCCTCTCCCTCCTCCCCACTTCCTCCTCTCCCTCCTTCCCACTTCCTCCTCTCTCTCCTCCCCACTTCCTCCTCACCCTCCTTCCCACTTCCTTCTCTCCCTTCTCCCCACTTTCTCCTCTCCATCCTCCCACTTCCTCCTCTCTCTCCTCCCCACTTCTTCCTCTCCCTCCTCCCCACTTCTTCCTCACCCTCCTTCCCACTCCCTTCTCTCCCTCCTCCCCACTTCCTTCTCTCCCTCCTCCCCACTTCCTCCTCTCCCTCCTTCCCACTTTCTTTCCCTTCCTCCCTGCTTTCTTCTCCTTCTTCCCTCCCTCTTCCTCCTCTCCCTCCTCCCTACTTCCTTCCCCTCCCCCCTCTTCCTCCTCTGATTCTGAGTTAAGATGCTGGGTTGCTGAATCCTCATTGCTTTATGTCATAGATGTCTGGGAATTTTTTTTACTCAAATGTTATTGCTTTTCTAAATTAACTTTGGAAGGATTAGCACTACCACCTTACAAGCCTTGTAGTTTAGAAGTAGATTGCAGCTTTAGGTTGTTCTGGGTTTTCTTTAATGGCCACTTCTTTGCTAAGTGTCTTTGCAATTTTGATATACAGATACTGTATGTCATTACATGTACTTTGGGCACAGCAATGAATTTGCTGTGCCATACTTTTTCTGGGGATTTTTTTTTTAGTGTTTGTATTTTCTACTTTCTCTTCAGACATGCCTTTTCTGTCTTCAGGGTCTGACAAGCTCTCATCCATACACTGAATTTTAGGTACTTTTCTTTTTAACCTTTCCAAGAAACTCTCACTGTTTCTTTAGGCACATCCCCATCCTGACTTTGTGAGAGGCTGGTGCCTGCAGCTCCCTGTAGATTCAGGTTCCATTGTGATGGGGTTCTGCATATATTATATGCTGTCCTTTTTGATACTAGTTTTCCATTTCATTAGTTTTGTGTGTGTGTGTGTGTGTGTGTGTGACAGTGGAGGGGTCATGATTATGTCACAGAGAGCATGCAAATGTCATAGAACAACTCATGCAAATGTCATAGAACAACTCACCGGAGTCAATTCTCTCTCTACCATGTGATTCTGAGAGCACCAACTCAGACTTGGCAGTAAGTGCCTTTACCTGCTGATGTAGCACAAATAATAAAAACCCAGAGACAGATATTGGGGTTCAACCTGATGATCAGAAAAGCAAAGCAGCCAGCTACTAGCTCTTACCTCTACCTCCTACCGAAAATGGGAGAGATCCTGTCTCCACGAATCCTGAAGACTCTACCTCCCACAGCCCTCTGAGTTCCTGTCTCTTCCCCTTTACATTCCTCTCTCCACCCAGCCATACCGTTCCTGTCTCCACCTCACCTGCCTAGGATTAAAAGCATGTGATCTCAAGTGCTGGGATCACCTTTGTGTGAGCTCTGTTTCTACTCTTTAAGACAGATTCAATCTTGTGTAGCCCAGGGTGGCCTTAAACTCCCAGAGATCCCTCCGCCTCTATCTCCCTAGTCCTGGAATTAAAGGTGTGCGCCACCACTGCCTGGCCTGTATGTTTGACTAGTGTGACTGCTTTGTTCTCTGATCTTAGGGAAAGCCTTATTTATTAAAACACAAATATTATGCTGAATCATCTTGTCTGCCTTTTGGGTATACTGTTTGAAATGGAATCATTTCCCAACTTCAGGTTTCTATTGTTCAGTGTTGGTGGGTTTGCGCTAGCCTGCATGTTGTCCTTCCTCCAGAAGTTCTGTGTTGAAACCCTAACACCTCTGATGTAATGACATCAAGAGGCAGGGGCTTGGGGAAGGGTAGGTGATGTGACTTCATCCTCCTGGGTTCACTGTTAGAAAATGGTTTGGGGGTGAGGTTAACCCTTCCCTACGTGAATATGCTGCAGCAGGACAGCCGTTGGCAGAGCAGAGACGAAACCCTTCAGACAGTGAGTCAGCAGGCTCCTCAACCCTAGGCTTCTGCACCTTCAGATTGTGTGAGAACCAAGTTCTTCTGTCAACAAATTGTCCAGCTTGAGGTGCATGTGACAGTCATTCAGACAGACTATGAGTAAAGAAAAGCATTACTGCTTTTCAGGAATGCTGGGCTTTCCACTGGGGTTGTAACTGGTTACACAGGTCATTTTGAAGAGAAGTCACGTCTTAAGAATTTTGAGAACCAATGCACAGCTACGATCCCAGCACTCAGGAGGTAGAGGGAGGAGGAGGATTGTGAGTTCAAGAGCAGCTGGGGTTACATATGGAGACCTTGTCTCAAAATTAAAAAAAAATGACAAAGTTCAGAGTCTTATGATACTTGAGCACACTTTCCACTATTTATATTTATTTTGGTTAAAAAAAGATTTGTTTTCTGTGTGTGTGTGTGTGTGTGTGTGTGTGTGTGTGTGTGTGTACACGCATACCAGTTGCTTGCAGAGCCAGAAGAGGACACTGTGCTCCCTGGAGCTAGAGTTACAGACAGTGTGAGCCACCCTGTATGGGTACTGGACACTGAACTTGGCTCCTCTGTGAGCGCTGCACACCATCCTCCCAGCCCTCACTAGCATTCCTGCTGCTGCCCCTCCTTTGTCCCAGGGTACCTCAGTGTGTGCCTTTGTTGTGCCTCCTGTGGTCATTCTTTCCTCCATGTCAATGGGCTTGACAAGGCAAAGAATTTTGTCCAGACATTTTAAACTACCACCATCTCCTTAGATTTATCTGCTGATTTCTTATGATTTAGCTGAAGTTATGGGTGAACTGTATGACCTTGTACTGCAGCATTTAAAGGCACATGGTGATACTGATGAAGCAAACCTTGGTTATTTCTTTAGTCAAGGTCACCATACAGATTTTGAGCTGTTTTGTATTTCAGCTCTATTTGGAATATTATCTAATTTCCCTTATGACTTCCACTTTGACTCATGAGTTATTTCATAGAATGTTGCCTAATTATTAAGTATTTGGGGGTTTTCCAGATACCTTTGTTATTTACTTGTAATTCTATTCTGTTGTGGTCAGGGGACATTCTTTGTGTGGTCCAAATGCTTGTAAACTTGTTGAGATCTGCTTTAGTGTCAGGACTGTAGTTGCACCTTTGGTGAATGGTCCTTGCTGTTGGGTTGAGAGCGCCTCAGACGGCAGCAAGGCCAGTGGGTTAGTAGTTGCTCAGGTCCTTGACATTCTAGTTGATTTTCTCTGCTCACTGACAACAGAGAAGAATTGACATTTCTTTATAATCATAGATCTCTACTCAGTTCTCTTAGGTTCTTTGTTTTTTGGGGTTTTGTTGTTGTTTTGCTGAGAAGGTCTCGCCGTGTAGCCTAGAGTGGCTTCAGACTTGGCCATCCTGCCAGTAAGCCTTCTCACTGCATCCGAATTGTGTTTTGATGATACAAAATAGGCATCTTGGAGAGTCTTACATTATATAGTCCTTCAAATGAGGCATTTTCACTTAACTATAAATGTGCATTTATAGTTTCTCCAGTTTTATGTATATTTCTTTCTTATTGCAAAATATTATTTCATTTTATAGCTGTATTACAGTTTGTCAGTCCCTTCATCTATTGGCTACAAGGATGTTTTGGAAACTGTGAGTCAAGCTGCTATAATATGTATATGCAAATCTTTTGTGGGGCGTCCATTTAAAACTCACTTGGCTAACTACCAGCCAGTGTGGTTATTGGATCATGGGTTAAGAGCGTTTGGGTTTGTGTGAAACTTGTCAAACTATCTTCCATAATGACTGTACTATTTCTTCACTCCTACGAGTAATGAATGAGGTTTCTGTAGCTTCGTGTTCTCACCAGCATTTGACATTGCACGTTTCTGTTTCTCACTGTTCCGTAGAAGCAGGTGTGTAGCACGTGTGTAAGAGTCTCATTGTTGCCTTAATTTGTCACAGCATTATCTGCAGCATGATGCCTTCACATTCTCTCTCTTTCATACACACACGTGTATGTGTTCTCTCTCACACACATATATACATATGTGCTTTCTATTTCACACACACGTGTTCTCTCACATACACACATACATGTGTACTCTCTCTTATACACACACGTGCTCTTTTAATACACATGCATACACACATACATGTGTACTCTCTCTTATACACACACGTGCTCTTTCTTTTAATACACATGCATACACACATACATGTGTACTCTCTCTTTTATACACACACATGCTCTCTCTTTTACATACACTCACACACACACATACATGTATACTCTCTCACACACACATGCTCTCTCTCTCACATACACACACATGTGGTCTCTCACACACACAAATATGCATGCACGCACAGGCCATGTGTGAAGTGTGCTTGGCGCCTGTGTTGTTCAGAAGAGAGCATTATGTCTGCTGTGACTGGAGTTCTGGGTGGTAATGAGCCATCATGTGACATGGGTGCTGGGAACCAATCCCCGGTCCTCTGTAAGGTCTGTTAACTGCTCACCCTTCTTTACCCCTTGCACTGAAAGTATTTATTATCTTCATTTATTCACTTCTAATCACCTTTATTTCTTTTGTGGTATGGGTCAGTGGACAGTGAATTTTCTCAGCTTTTGTGTGAAAAGATTTAGAATGTCTGGCATTTAAGTGAGTAGTTGCTACTATATTCTAAAAGCAAATAAAAAGATGATCAAACTGGGAGGACAAAAAAGACAGTTATTTGAGGGGTCTGAAACTGAAGTCACTGGACAGCCTCTGTCTCACAAATTGGAGAAACAAAGAGGAAAAAACAAAACAAAACCCACGCACAAAAACAAAACAAATAAAGCTGACTCAGAATCTCCCAGAGCAGAAGCCACACTGTTCAGAAGGGCCAATGCCAGCTGCTCCTCTGAAGGCACAGGGCTGACACAGAAGAACCTGCTGGTGACTGCCCAGTTGCT
This sequence comes from Bramus lutescens, assembly GCA_001685075.1. Lineage (NCBI taxonomy): Eukaryota > Metazoa > Chordata > Mammalia > Rodentia > Cricetidae > Bramus > Bramus lutescens. Next base: position 111,282 of record LOEQ01000640.1, on the reverse strand, counting down.
GGGAGCTCTATGTGAAGTAAAAACTGAGAGAGCCCCCAGGCACGAGGTAACCACCACGCTTTTCCTTATTTTCCTCTGGGAGATCTTTCACATTCTCACAGGGGAGATTAGAGAAAAAATTCATTCCTGATTCTACAGAGGAAGAGAAAAGACTCAGTTTGAAATATTGTAAAATTCTGTTTTCTTAACCAAGTCTTCCTTTGGGAGAAGTTGTTTGCCAGAGCATGACCTGTTGGGGTTTTATCAAAACGTAATGAACATGGGGAAAAGAAAAAGACCGTCTGTAGAGCACTTTTGCCGTCCTGCTCCCTCCTAAGAGGACAGACTCTGAGATCCAGGGGAGAAGTTCATAGTCCAGGGCCCAGGTTCCCCCAGGAACGCCCGTGTGGACAGCGACTCTAGACCTGTTCTCTAGCGCTCTTCTTCTTTATACTTCAGCTCGGGGTCTCTCAGTCAAACCCAGAGCTTGCTGATAGGGCTCATCCAGCAGCTCGCTTGTTCTGTGGATCCCTCCCCCCATCTTGTTTTCTAAAGCTGGAATTACAGGCAGGCCTCTGTTTCCCTTCTAGAACACACATGGGATAGTCAGCTGCTCGTGAACTCTGACCTGCCATGCCCCTCTTCGGAGATAGCAGATGATGATATTGAAACCTGAAATCTGAACTGACGTTTAGTGAGTTTGCTTGGCCTGTGGGGATGGGACCAGTAGACACCATTAGTGTGTCATCGCCTCCATTCTGCTTTTCCTTCTAGAGAACGTAATGAAGGCTTCACGATGCACGGTGCTGATGGTGTAGGTTGTAACTATGACTACCTGATGTCCCGCGTGGTGACCTGTGCTGCTGCACTGTGGGAGAATGGGACAGGTGCCAGCCTGGCTGCACATGTTCTTCCTCTGTAGGGAACCACTGTCAGGGTTAAAAACAAATGGTTTTTTTTTTTTNNNNAAAAAAACATGGGTTCCAGTCAGCTTCTTACTTGAGTTTCAGAGATCCTAACTCAGGCCCTTATGCTTGAAACACTTAACGTGCTGAGTCATCTCTCCAGTTCCCTAAAAGCACAAAGATCCAGCATCAAAGCCAAGGGTTTTGGAATTCTCAGACCTGAATCTAAAGCACCAATTAACATGTTCAGGGATCTACTGGGTTGTGGCAGGAGACCCTAGGGAGGCACAGATATAGAGAACTAATCACAGACCTTGCAGCTCCCACCGAGCGGCCATCTCAGCCTTAGAGGTATTCTTACCACACAGTTGTGGCCAGGCAACCTCTGGGCCCTCTATATTTGTAAAGTTATTTATCGACACTCCCCCCAACTCTGTTTCCATTTCATTTCTATATCAAGATATTTAACCAGCCTTATGATAGAGAGTTTTAACTTATTAACAACTGGGTATATCCAACCTTAAAAACTTACTTAAAACATCATGAGATTTTTTTTTATTTGTTGGTGTGTGTGTGTGTGTGTGTGGTGTATGCCCATTTTTGGTGTCTTGACTGTACAGATTTTGTGTCACAATGTCAAATGTTGGAGCATCTGGGAGGGACTGTTGGGAATTTTCATCCAGTACCCATCCCTATATTTTACTTTTCTTCAGTAGTTAAAGGTGAGTCCAATCACCTTTCTTTCTTGGGGGAGGGACACCTTTTGCAGTGGGATTAAATTTCCATAGGATTTTTCATTATGAGATCTCTTCTATGGGTTTCAAAACCTCCCAGTTGACTGAGTGAATCTGAACTGCCATCCTAGAGTCCCAAGAATGGATGTTTGGACCAAGCACAGTCTTGCCCTTACAGCACAGCAGCAGTCCCACTGCTAGAGCATCATGGGAAATAAGTTCTGGCCAAGGTGGCAATAGTTGCAGAGTCGTCTGTAGTTCATCTGTTCCAAACAGGAGGGGCCAGAACTGCAGCAGTCAGCTTCAGACTCTGTGCAGTTGTCTTAAGGTATCCTTGGAGCGTTTGAGAAGCCTGCTGCTGTCCTAAGAACAATCCGGCTGGCTGCTGGAATGATGGTTCTTAGCTCCAGGCAGCCAGGGAAGCAAGGGAGAGTCCAAAAACTGATAATGAGGGAGTGATCTTTGCATATTTACATAAAATGTAAATTTAGAGTGTTTACTACATGTAAAATATAAATGTAAACTATAGATATAGTAGACACAGGATTTGTGATCAGCAGTAAGTGAATTTGAAAAAAACTTGGGTATGTGCCTGGTATGTGGCATGCACACACGTGTGGAGGCCTGAAGTTGATGTCACGCATCTTCCTTGATCACTCTGCATTTTACTTATTGAAACAAGGTCCATCCCTGAACCTGGAGCTCACTCATTCTGGCTAGTCTAGCTAGCAAGCTTGCCTCAGGGGGCCCCAGGCTCTGCCTGTCACATGANCAGGCTGCTACCACACCTGCCAAGCTTTTCCAAGGGTTCTAGGGGAACTTTTGGTTCTCGTGCTTGTGGGCCAAATGCTTTACATACTGAGCCAGCTCCCCAGCTCCTGATTTTTTAACATATTTTTAATACTGCTTTAACAGTGCTTAAACATCTGCCCAGCACACAGGGGGAGATGGGGCCCTTTATCTATGTTAGTAACATATGTTGTTAGGTGTGTCCGGCACTGACTTAGTGAAGATCCAGAGTCTGGTGTCCACAGCCATAGCCTCTAAAGTGCACAGAACACCTTTCCATTTTGAATTTTCTTCCATTTTGCCATTGCTGTGGATGGAATCACAGTCTTATTCTTGCTAAACAAGAACATTGAGCCCACAATTATGTTACCCTTAATTGATGTGATAACAATTTCACAGCAACAGGAAAGAAGAATTGCAAACATTTCTTCACTTAAGGTACATAAGGTACTTGTAGCACGCATGCCGTGATGTGTATTTTTGACACTGGACTTGACACTTTGGGAAATGTGATGTCAAACTCTAAGGCAACCACGTAAGATGGCAAAGAAATAAAGTATATTGGAAAATGTAAAAGAAATGGACTTTTTTTTAGATAAGTATCATATACCAAAATTAAGTCAAGACCAGGTGAACAATTTAAATAGACCTATAAATTGTGAGGAAATAGAAGC
>LOEQ01000640.1:72918-90617 GCA_001685075.1 Bramus lutescens | reverse complement strand
TAGAATCCACTAATAAGTGAGTACATACCATATTCATCTTTTTGGGTCTGGGTTGTCCTCTCTTTAAACCTAAACCCCATGTCAGCCCAGGGGTGGGCTGGGGTGGGGCCACTGGGCCTCTTCATTTGTTCATCTTCCCCATTCAGCTGCCCCAAACAAACTCCTTTCTCTGCCTTTTCAATATTGCTTGTTGCTTTAAATGAGCAGAACGAGGGTGGGTAGTTGAGTCTAGCTTGTTGGAGATGCTAGGGCTTAGGCTCGAGCTCTGAAAACACCAGTAAGAGAGGGCCTAGTCAGCACATGCATGTGACAGGGGAGAAAGCAATCAGCTTGGAGAGCAAGGGAACGCAGTGGGCCATGACCCAGCCAACCTGGACCTGGGTTACCACACTTTGGACTTGCGCCTTTACCATGGCTGCAGGTTGGAGGCCTTTGGTTCAATGGTTGGAGCTACTCCAGGAAGCCATGTTGGTACATTTACAACCGTGTGACGTGATGGGAGGTGTGTATCCCGTTGGCTTTCCTTCTTAACTTTGTCTGCCTTTTCCCTGTTTATTTTCTCCTTCCTCCATCTGGGTCAGCATCCTGGGGGTATTCCCTGGAGTTGCTTTTTATTCCTTCCATCCTCGGAGTAGGAATGAGGTCATTGGCTCCTACCCATCCTAGTCTGAGCCATAGAACTCTGTATATACAAAGTGGGGACTCTGGACTTTCTCAAAGGGGAATTCTTCATCCTGGACTCTGACCTGAGGGCCTACAGGGCAAAGGTTGAGGGAAAAGTCTTGTCATTTGTCTTGTGGAGACTTTCCTTGAGAAACAGGTGAGAGAGTGTCACTTTATACCTTTGGGGTAGGGGTTGGATGGAAGAGGAGATGGTGGGCTCACTAACCATCTAAGGCAGTGGTTCTCAGCCTTCCTAATGCTGCAACTCTTTAGTACAGTTCTTTATGTTGTGGTGAACCCAACCATAAAAATGTTTTCATTGCCACTTCATAACTGTAATTTTACTCCTGCTATGAATTATAATGTAAATATCTGATAGATATGTGGCCCTTCCCCCCCAAAGGGGCTGCGACCTACAAGTTGAGAACCATGGGTAAAGCATTTTGCATCATCTGAAGAACCACTTCACCACAGGGCTCAAGAGGTGGTCACAGAGTCTAATGGTGAGAAGGTCAGCCTCTGGAAAACACTGGGCACTGTCCTGACAAGGGCTTCCTTCCTCCATAGCCAAAGTGGAACCTCTTACTACTTGGCATAAAAACACAGGTTTTCACCCAGAATCCACGATATCTATCCCACCATGCCTTTCCTTGGCTTTTCCTTAAACCTCACTGCGCAAGATCTGTGGCATCAAATAGCTTATCCCATAGTACTTTGCCTAGCACCGTCGTCTTGAGGTCTGTGTCTTATGGTGCTGCTTCTTACTACCCTTTATGGATGTAAATGGAGACACTCAAGCCCCATTGCAGAGACACTGGAGAATCCCTGGAGAAGCTCATACCCAGATGGGGCTCATTCCTCCCCTAACCACGTCTCTAGTAACCCCTGTGTTAAGAATGTCTCCTAATAAATCTCCAACTCTGCTTCATTTGGGCCCACCTTGAAATTCTTTCCCTCCTCAAAGCCATCAATCCTGGTTTTACCTGAATGGAGGTCCCTAATGTGAGATGAAACTCTTCAGACTTCTGACCGGGTAGGGTGGAGGTGGGGTGTTTAGTGAGCTGTACCATTGTTCCCCTCCCTGGTCACTCTCCCTTTCAAAGTGGGTGCTGTATTCTGAAATAAATAAACTAAATAATGAGCCCATAATGTGCCTGTCCTGTTGGTGGCAGATCACTCAGCTATAAAATGAAGGCGAAAGCTCTGCTTGCCTCCCTGTGAAGAATGAGCTGAACTAGTCGCTTCCTCTGGTCTCTGAGAGGCACTGGAGGTGGACACAGGAAGTCTCAGCCCTGAAAGGTCTTCCGTGGTGCTGCAGATTTTGTCACCTCACACCTTAACCTCAGGGGAGACGTCCTCCTCGTCCCCTCTTCCTGGGATGGAGCACTTCAATCCCCACAAGTTTCCCCTGAAGTCACTGCAGAGTGGGTGGAGAGAGGCTGGGCTGAACTTTCTTGGTAAACTGAAAAGTGGATCAATAAAAACCAAAGGGTATTTTTCTGAACCACACCACCCCCAGCATTCCATTTCCGGCAGGTAGGGCTGCAGCATCTCTAGCCATCTTCCCCAGGGTTTGGACCATGGCTTGGAAGGACTCCCCTCTGCCCAGAGTGCCTCTGGTATCTTTCCGTGGAAAGAATGACTTTCTTTACCCTGGCTGACGGGCAGGCTCTTTCCTTTCTAACTTGGCTAACTGAAGGGAATTAGGGCTAGCACATGGGTTAAAGACAGACATTTTGCTCCTCATCACAGAAAAGGGGTAGGTGATGATTCCATCCTAGGCCCTCCTTGTGGATGTGAACAGACACAGGCCTCCGGCTGGAAAATCCGTCCTGTTCTGTATCAATTCCCAGGCATCCCCTTTTCTGTCATGCAACCCTAGACTTCTGTTCCCAGCCACTGCCTAAAGATGGGCTGAGGGACAGTCTCTCAAAGGTTGGGCAAAATGCTTTAGGAGTGGGGTATCACACAGATGGGAGGTACCACATCTCAGTCTGCATGTTGGGCACTGGCCCCCAGGGCTGAACTGGCTATGACCTTTGTTACTTTCTGCCTTTGAACTTTTAACAGAGGACCCCTTTTTATCCATCCTCCACCCGCTGCCTGTACCATGGTCAGCTTTGTACTAACATCGATTCTTATTTTGGTCGTTGTTTTTTATATAAGTTGATATATTTTCTTTAACCAAGTCAACTTGAGTTGAATTTTTTTTATTATTTGAAAATGAAAGTATTTGTAGAAATTTAATGGACAACTGTCTTTATATTATTTACTGAAAGCTTCATCTGGTTCACAATGATATGAATTATTCCTACAGTAGATCCCACCCAGGCCTGCTTTCTGAAAGAAGGGTGAACATAGACAGAAGGCTCCCCGACACCTCAAAACCAGGGTAAATGGTTGAAATTCCCGGTGTCCCTCCTTTCTTCTCTGGTGTTAGGATAGAATACTCTGACAAAAATGAACTTAGGAAACAAAGTGTTTATTTTGGCTACAATTCCAGGTAAGAGTCCATCACCCCTGGGAAGCAGCAGCAAGAGCCCAAGGCAGCTGGTCAGAGGACCTCCATAGTCAAGAGCAGAGAGATGGATACATCCTGCTCACTTGCCTGCTTGTGCTCAGCTTCATTCCTCCACTCTTACGCAGTTTAGGAGACCCAGCCTTGGGAATGGTGCCACCCACAGTGGGCTGAGTCATCCATATCAAATAAGTTAATTAGTATAGTTTCCCACAGATTTACCCACTGGCCAACCTGATGGAGACAGTCCTTTGAGACTCCCTTCTGAGTTAATTCTGTGTTGTGTTACACTGACAGTTAAAACTAACGTCATCCTTGGCAACAAACATCTTCAATTGGCCCTATGTGGTGTGGCATTCTGAAGAGCGGAATGACTAGTTCTCATTCTCTCACAGACCAGACTGTAGAAGGCAACGTGTGCTGGAATCCAGATTTTTCCAGCGAACTTCTACATAATTTGCCCCAAATCGTCAAACTTGGGGGTGCTCTTGTGAGAGAGGAAGAATGGCAATGAGGTGCCATGCCCCACATGTATCCCTATTGTGTGAGTATCATTGTACTCCTGATTATTAACCACATTAGGGGTAAACCAAAATGAGAGCTATCTTGGATATAATTGAGGTTAGCATTCTTACCTGTCCCTCAACCCGGGCTTGATAACATGTGGTTCTTCTGGATTCTTCGTTCTGATTTGTGGGTTCACTTCTTTACCTCGGCATCAGCACAATGGCATTGAGTCCTTAATAGTTTGATGTAAAGTAGGCTGTGTCTTCCCCCCTCATCTCCACAAATGAGATCATCTCTAATTTCAGTTAGCCTGTCCAGCTGTGTGAGAAATCCTACGCAGATTTTGAATTTGATAGAATTGGGACTTAAGATACTTGGAAGGGAAATCATTCTTGTATATGGAAAGACTTTGGTATTTGGTTTGTTGATCTTTTATCTGGCATTCCCATGTAGTCTCCTACTGCCAAGGGGCTAAGTGATTCCATGTTGACCAGCATAGAATGAAGTCAGACATCCATTGGGGTTGAAGTCTAGCTCGGCTGTTTTCTAGCCTGTAGGAGGAGGTGCCATTTGTTTGGTTCCTGACTTCTCGGCTACCTTAGATTTGAAATAATCACACAGAAACCATATTAATTAAAACACTGCTTGGCCCACTAGCTCTGGCTTCTTATTGGCTAACTCTTACAACTTAATTTAACGCATTTCTATTAATCCTTATATTGCCACGTGGCAGTGACTTACCGGCAATGATTAGGCATGTCTGACTCTGGCAGTGGCTCCATAGCGTCTCTCTAACTCTGCCTTCTTCCTCCCAGCATTCTGTTTAGTTTTCCCCACCTAGCTCTGTTCCCCTATAGCTCTGCTATAGGCCCAAAGCAGTTCCTTTATTCATTAACTAATGAAAGCAGTTACTTGTCTTGGGGGTTGGAGGTATAGCTTGGTTCGTAGGAGTGCTTGCCTAGCATGCCCAAAGCCCCAGGTTAGATTCCCAAAACTATATAAACTGGGTATGGTGGCAGACACCTGTAATCCCAGAACTTTGGAGATAAGGCAGGAAGATCAGGAATTCAAGGTCCTCTGAAGCTACATAGCGACTGTGAAGCCAACCTGAGCTATCTAAGATCCTGTTTCTCGTCATCTTCAGTGGAATATATGATTACATAGGGACAGAGTCACCTTCTCACTGGATCCTGAGTGACTAAGTAGGACCTAGCTTAGAGGAGGTATGTTGAAAATGGCCTGTTCTGTAGAAGAATGCTGACCACACCTTGGCTGGCTGTCCAGCTCTCTGAACTCCCCCCCACTTCACCTCATTGATCCAAACAATAGCTGATCCAGTGTTGGTGGCCCCCACTTGCTTCACCAACCCTCACAGTCACCCAGCTATCCTGTGAGGAGCTCTGGATTCTCCATGATCCTCCATGACCTCAGATGAAAGTCCTCCACCACCTCTATCCAGGCATGCTCAAACTTGGAGGCCTGCAAACCCCTAGTACCCTGAACTGAGGTGCTGTTAGTATTCAACAGGACTTCTCTTCCTGGGAACCCAAAATATTTCCTACATGTGTTAGCCACAGCCGAGAGTGGGGTCACCTGACGTCTCTCTCCGACAACGAGCATGATCACCTGACATCTCAGTCCCCTGGAGCATGGGTCTCTTGACCATGAAGCAGTGAGGGGCGTAATAGGCACTGTCAGGTCATCTATAGACAGACTCCTGTTTGATATTAGGTTTCCATCACTCTGAAGATGATCTCACTGATGTCAGCCATGGTGCTTGTGGGATGAAACCACTACCACCAGGGCCACCCAGTCGAATCCCTCCTACGGAAGCGGAAGCAGGAGCGGGCAGCTGCTTCTTGCTGTCTCAGCAGCCCCACTGTAAAAGTACCCACTCAGTGACTTGATGCTTCTCTGCCCAGGTTGGGAGCTGGTGGATGTTCTGTGTTTATCAGTGCTAACACCATTCAGTCTTCCATCTCTAGATTTTGTTGTTGTTTTTACAAACATCTACTGAGAAGCTTCTGTCTATCGGGTGTCACTGCTAAGGGTCCTAGGGGAACAGCAGCAAACTTAATAAAACACTCAGGTGCGTGCCCGGTTTCCCTCAGGGTTTGGAGGACATGGACTGGGGCTCAGCAGGTTTGTGACAGATTATCAGTTTCTCCTTCATGACTATGCCACTCATTGCCCACAGCTGCTGGCAACCTGCCGCCCAAATCTGGGGCTGGGGACAGCTGAGGGAAGAAGAATAACAGGTCTCTGGGGAGTTTGGGGACTCAAATATCTCCCNNNCCCCCCCCCACGCTTCAGATCTTCACACACAAAGATGGCCTTTGACTTGCTTCACACACCCAGCCCATGTTCCACCTGGTTTTCCCTACACAGGAAACATTTGGCAGTTGCTGGAACAAAGACTTAGGGTCAGGTGTAGCACGGGTTCTAATTGGTCTTAATAATAAAAACCTGGAGTCAGATATGGGGTGAAAGTTAAAAGATCACAGAAGTAAAGAATCCAGCCACTGGAGAGACCTTTTACCTCTACTAAATCCTCAGACCCAAGGGAGCAAGATCTGTCTCCACAAATGCTCAGAATGAATGCGCTGAGCTCCTGCTTCCTTCCGCCTTTTACACCTCTCTCTACCCAGCCACATCCCTTCCACCTCCCCAGTGCTGGGATTAAAGGTATGAGCCACCACCACTTGACCCCTTTTCTTTTTTAGATTGATTCAATCTCTTGTAGCCCAGGGTGGCCTTGAACTCACAGAGGTCCGACTGCCTCTGTCTCCCGCATGCTGGGATTAAAGATGTAGGCCACTACTGCTTGGCTTCTGTGGCTAACTATTATGGCTAGCTCCACACTCTGATCTTCAGGCAAGATTTTTTTTTTTTTGCTACAACGCAAATAAAATATCACCATAGCCATTTGCTAAGCACGGAGCTAACCTTTCTCATTTGTAGCCTGTTAGAAAGTTGACGAGAAGGTCAAGACAGAGCCATAGGTGCTGCAAACAGGGCCAGACTTGCCCTTCTCTCTTAATGCATCCTGTGCTTAGAAGAGCCACAGCAGTCAGGAATGATAACACACACCTTTAATCCATGCACTTGGGAGGCAGAGGCAGGTAGGTCTCTGTGCACTCAAGGTCAGCAAGGTCTACACAGTGAGTTCCAGGACAGCCAGGGCTCTGTAGAGAGACCCTATCTCTAAAGCAAAAGAAGGAGAGAAGAGTCACAGAAGAGATGTGCTGAGGCCATCCATGTGGGAGTCCTTGTGCAGAAACAGAAGACTCTGGTCCATGTCTATGAGTATGTGAGTCTGGCTGTGTGTGCATGTGTGTTGTGCGCACACTTGTTCACAGTGGTCCCTGTCCCTGCAGCAGCAATCTTCATGGGCCTTGCCTATCAGTCCTTCTGCTGTGAGGGAGAGAGGCTCCTGATTCCTATGTCTCTTTTGAAGCATTACAGTTTTTAGTGTGCAGCACCCCTATATCACCAGTCCCCCACTCCCTTTTAGCAGGCAGAGTGATGACTTGAAGCATCGGGCCTGTGGTTTTTGTAACAGGAAGTGATTTAGATGCCGAAAGCTAATTTTAGATAGGTTGATACGGGGCTTGCTAAGAATGTTTCAGGCTCAAAGCTCAGTCCCTTATTCTTCTTGCCTATAAGGGGTGGGCAGTTTCCCACTGTCCCTGTCCCTGTCTGGCCAGTGAGCTCATACCCAGCTGTACTGCTCTCTCTGGTGAAAGGCAAAGCTGGTTTTCCCTGGATTCCAGGCTGCCTGAATCATTGCTTGGGACCTCAGGCTCCAGGCAGAGTTTTATGAGTCAGCATAAGCCTGGCACTAGGCCAGGCAGACACAGGACCTCTTGTCCCTAGCCAACGACTGACGAGAGGCTTCTTGGGGTCCTGTCGGGACAGAGCTACAGAGCCATCAGCCCTTACCCAGTCAAGGCCAGAGATTGGATGAGGCTTCTGAACCAAAGGAAATGGTATCTTGGAAGACAGCCATTTAGGTCGACCCATCTGGAACCTTTCAGACCCAAATTCTCCTCAGACCCATGGGATGTCCACCCTGGAGATCCCATCCCTGCTTCAGTCCTGGGGCCCGCTGAAAGCTGAGGTATCGAAGCAGGCGGGAGTGCTGACCCAGAGGCCTCACTGGAAGCTCTCAGAGCTAAGTACTTTGTCTCTCTCTACCACGGCCTGAAATCCGGAGCCCCTTGCTCCCCTCCGCAAAGGTCCTCAAACACAATTCTACCTGTTGCTTCATTCCTAGGTCTTCCATAGTAACCCTGACAAGAGGATGCTATCCCCCAATATAGCTAAATCTCAGAGTGCTGAGAGAGATGGCTCAGAAACCACAGTTCATTCAGGCACCGAAAGCTGACCAGTTGCGAGCTATGCCGATCTGTCAATGGGATGCCTGACATTCAGGAAGAGAGCTCCTCTTACATTGGGTCTAGCAGCCGGTTGTCAGCTGCTGTCACTCACCTGAGGCCAAGGAAAGCGTTATATAGATCAGTTAGTTCCTCATTCACTGTTTGCCCTGCTCCAGGTGAAGGACAGCCTAGGAGAAGGGTGGACCCGAAGGATTTGACTGAGATCAGGTGAAGCTTCAAGACAAAGGAACCTGTCATTGGGCTTGGGGAGATGGCTAAGTTGGAGAAAAGCAGCAGCAGCAACAACAACCCAGGAGTGGTGACATGCATGTTACCGTGTGCTGGAGAAGTGAAGGCAGCCTAGCCTAAAAGCTTGAGTTCCAGACAGGGAGAACCCTGTTCAAAATAAAGCAAGAAAGAACAACACCTACACTCTTGACCTGATGACCTCTACACCCAGCCACACACATATGCACCTGCACACACACACATAAGCACCCGCACACACAAGGCACCTGCACACACACATAGGCACTTGCACACACGTGTACCTGCACACACACATATGCACCTGTACACACACACATATGCACCTGTACACACACACATAGGCACCTACACACACACAGAGGCACCTGCACACACACACATATATGCACCTGCAGTGTGTGTGTATACGTGGACATGTGTGTGTGTATACGTGGACTACACACACACATAGGCACCTACACACACACAGAGGCACCTGCACACACACACATATATGCACCTGCACACACACACATATGCACCTGTACACACACACATATGCACCTGCACACACACACATAGGCATCTACACACACACACAGGCACCTGCACACACACATATGCACCTGCACACACACATATGCACCTGCACACATACATAGGCACATCACACACCCACACATATGCACCTGCACACACACGCATGCACCCTCACCAGTGAGCATGCACACAAGCATGGAGAGAAAGAGAGCATTGTCATCCCGGATGACAGATATTTAGGCTGACACAGCCCTCGGCCATTTGTAAGTGTCTCACGAGGATCTGCTTCTGCAGACCTCAGAGACACCGCACGCACTTTGCCAGAGACAAACACCAGACACGGCCTCTGTGACTTCCATAATTTATCATTCCCCTAAGGAGGGGCAAGCAGGCCAGGACTGATGACTGACTCCCGAGTCAAGGCTGAGCTCACACCAGGGAGGAGGACCTTGTTGTCAAAACAGCCCCAGTGTTTGCAGGTTGGTGACAAACAAGTAAATGGTGTGAGCTAGGCCCTGCTTTGAGAGTTCCATAGAAGATGTCTTTGACCCATTTTCTAGGGCTGCGGCAACAGGAGGAATTTCTGGCCACATCATAAAGAGTTTTGTGGCCACCTCTGGTAGAGTAGTTCAGGAAGCCGTCATTTTCCATGATTAGGTTATTAGTCATGAATCACTGGGGACGGGGTGGGGGATGGGGAATACAACCCGTAGGCTCAAAAAATGCGGAGGATGGCTCCAAGAGTCTGCAGCCTTGCCTCCTGAGCCATGGGCAGGAACCAGGGAGGTCCTTGGCACAGACATCCAGCTTTCTATGTCTCTATCTGTTGGCCTCATAGCCCCGTTCCAACCTCTCCAGCACTTCATCCTTCCTAGGCAAGAGATCTCTTACCATCTCATGGAAGGGTGTGGGTACAGTAGCCTCAACCAAGTTTACCAAAGAGAAAATGTGTTCTCTGAGGATTCAGTGGCTGAAGCCAGCCTACAGCCTCTCTGAGGATGCTCTGTTTCAGAGAGAAAATCTGAAGATGCAGGCATTCCTGGAGACTCTCAGGAAATCACATGGGCTCGGAGCTCTTGCCCATAAGACAGACAGGGCAATGTTAGCCTATGGTCACACCAGGATACCTAGGAGCTTCCCTCGAGTGTGAGCCAGTTCTCTGGGAATTCATCTGGTCAATCCACTCTGCCTAGTTAGTTCCTAGAGGGTCTTATCCTGAACTCCCTGGTGCTTCTGAGGAGCCTTCCTACTCCACAGAGTGACACCACACCTGGAGGTTAAGACACCCAACCCCAAACCCATCGGGGCAGTCATGTGACTTGCTCAAAGTGGGAGCATTTTCCTAGTGTTTATTTAAGGACATTACGGTTATGTGTTGCTGTTGGTTGTTGATTTGAAAGTCAGCCTTTTTTTCCCCAAAGACCTAGGTCATTTCTTTGATTCTGTAGGGACTCGGGACTGGCTTATGTCCTGTTTCTTAGGGACATGGAGGACTCTGTCAATGCCTGCGAAGTGGTGAAAGATACCCACCCACCTTGCCAGGTACCACTTGATACTCATAGAGGTCAGAAGAGTGGGCTGGGAAGCAAATTAGCCTCAAAGCTTTGGCATGTCTTGTAGGGAAAAGCTTTCTCAGCACGGGGAATTCAGGAGCATGGCTCACCATCTACGGAGGCAGGAGCTACATTCAGAGGGCAGTGTGCCCAGTGCCAGTTCAGAGGAAGGCTTGGCAGGTAAATGAGACAGACAAGAAGCTGAGAGGACAGCTGGTCACCGTCACCCACCCTTGGAAAAGCCGGTATAGGCATTGGTGTGGAAGTCTCTGAGACAGCATGGGTGAGTGAGCCCCTGGCGCGGCTGAAACCTTCTGAAGTAGACATACTTTTCAACTTCTCACACATCCCCACCTTAATCAACAATGCTTACCACAGCCAACAACCTTCTCAGTGACTCAGGGCCATAGTGGGGCTGGCCATTGTTTACTGAACCTAGCTGAGGCTACAACAGGACCAAGATAGGATCAAGCCTGTGCTTTCTCTGATTGTCATCTGAGCAGAAGTCCCACAAGTCGACTGCTTTTCATTGTCTTGTTCTTTTGGGAGTGTGTGTAGGGGGAAGCAACTTGGTAGAAATAGCCTCATCTGTAGAGTTCAAGATATCTGACTTCGGTTCCTGACTGTGTCCCACAGCTAGGACTTGGGCAGTTCCCTAATGAGTAGTTCATCCCTGTTAAATTCATTTGTTCATTCTCTGCTTGAGCATCTCTGTGTGCTGGGTGCTGGTTTGGCCACTTGGTAGTGATGAGTAGATGATGCAGGTAAATATTCTTGCCTATGTATCTATGTATATATGTGAGCTAAACATGATGGTGTGCACTTGTAACACCAGCACTGGGGAGCAGAAGCAGGCAGAGCTCTGTGGCTTTGAGGCCATTCTGATCTACATAGTGAATTCCAGGCCAGCCAGGAACACACAGTGTTCAACACATGGCTCAAACAAAACTAAAGAACAAAACAAAACATTTAAAAACATTTTTAAGTTATAATTAAAGAATTATAATTTAAAAAGAAACATATCATGTTTGGCTGGAGAGATGGCTCAGCAGTTAAATGTGTATAGACCCAAGTTTAGTTCCCAGCACCCATATCAGGCAGCTCACAACCATCTGTAACTCTAGCTTTCAGGGATCTGATGCCCTCTTCTGTCCTCCATCTGCATTCGTGTGCACACACCCACATACATACACATAATTAAAAGTAAAATACATCTTTGTAAAAATGTAAAAAAAAATCATAGACAATATGCAGTTAAAATAAACAAACCCATTAACACCTTGGGAGGAGACGAGGGCAGAGAAAAACAAAACAACAGTGTCTTGGTCAGGGTTACTAATGTTATGATGAAATACCACGACCAAAAGCAAAGAAGAAAAGGGTTTATTTGGTGTACATTTCTACATCATAGTCCAACATTGAGGGAAGTCAGGATGGGAACTGAAATCGGGCAGACACCTGGAGGCAGGAACTGATAGAGGCCATGTTGGGGAGCNTGGCTTGCTCCCCATGGCTTGCTCAGCCTGCTTTCTTATAGAACCCAGGACCACTTGCCCAGGGTGCTCACACCCACAATAGGCTGGGCCCTCCTCCATTGATTGTGAATTAAGAAAATGCCTTACAGGCTTGCCTGCAGCTCAGTTTTACAGAGGCATTTTCTCAATTGAGGTGCCCTCCTCTGGTAACTATAGCTTGTGTTAAGTTGACATAAAACCAGCCAGCACAGACAGGTTGGGGATGTAACCGTGTAGCGTGCTTGCATACAGAAACAGGAAAATAAGTGGGACCAGTGCACAGGAGTGACTATGGAAGAGGCTAAAATCCTGAGTAGTGAGGACATGGAAGTTCTCTAAGGAGATAACATCTGAGCTGAGATTTGGAGGCAATTAAGGAGTCAGAAGAGGAAAGAGAAGGTGCAAAGGCCCTGGGGCTGATGTGCTCTAAGAACAGCTGGCCAGTGTGATTGGAAGAGTAAGGAGATGGAGCCAGGGACGTAAAGGGGAACTTGTAGTGTCAAAGCTGGGGTCCCCTGGAGAGTGCTGAATAGGGTGACACCATCTGACCAGCATTGTAATAGGAACTCACTGGTTCTACATTGTGAGAGGGAGCCAGTGCAAGTGGGTATTAGCTATCGAGAACCGTGACTTGAACCACATTAGGAGCAGTGGTGAGAAATGCTGGATTCTAGATATGCTTTGAAAAGAGAGTCCTTGGGGGCTGGTGTATTGGATGTGCAAGTGGCAGAGAGAGCTGAGCCAAAGGCTCTGAGGGCTATGTTCTGAGTAGCTAGGAAGACAGACATGACTATGGTAAGATGAGATGCTGGGGTGGGCAGGCTTGAGGGACCTTCAGGAGCTCAGCTCAGAACATAGCAAATACGAAGGCTGGTGATATGGCTCAGGTGGCAGAGTGTGTGCCTAGCACACATGAAGTCCTGCATTTGATCCCAAGCACAGTGCAGAACAGGTCTGGTGGCACCCGCCTATAGTACCAGAGCTCAGGAGGTTGGAGGCAGGAGGATGAGATATTCAAAGTTATTCTTAGCTGTATGGTGAGTTAGCAACAAGCCTGAACTACATGAGAGACAGAGAGAGAGGCTCTCTCTCTCTCTCTCTCTCTCTCTCTCTCTCTCTACATGAGACAGACAGAGACAGAAATGGAGACAGACAGAAAGAGACGAAGGGAGGTGGAGGGAAAGGGAGGCAGAGACAGACAGGGAGAGAGAGGGAGGGAAAGACAGACAGAGAAAATGAGAACGTTACAGGGCGTGGCAAGATCAACTAGCAGTGTGTGGGGGTGCCTAGCCCTTGCACCACTTTCCCTCTTCCTCACTCATCATGTATACAGCTGGGTGGAGTGTGAGCCTCTGGGGTCCCCAGGCAGGTTTCTATAGCAACAACGAGCTAATCTGAAGCCAAAACAGACTCTCCTGGGTGGGTTTTCTTGCCGTCAGGAAACTTGACAACGGGGTCTTTAGATATGTCGCAGGTTTCTCAGCGATGCTGGCATGGAGGCAGGGGGGTGGTGGCTGAGGAGTCTCTGTGTCCCCAGTGCTGTGGGGTCCAGGCAGCCCCCTCTTCTGTGCCTTTGCCCTTCCCTTGTCTGTCCCTTGTCTGTCAGAGAACAGGAGGCATGCCCTGTTTATCTCCGTGACAGACCTTATTCATATCCCCGAAGCCACTCTAATTGCCTTGTAACTGTTGACAAATGTCCCGTGAGATGGGTACCAGTCACTCCCACTTTCTGGTGAAGGACAAAGACTCAGAGATGATTATCCCATGACTTCAGTGAATCAGGGTTTGGGAAAGTCTTAGCAGTGCTGTGTCTCCCACGTGTCTGAAACATGTCAGCTATGGAGTGTTAAATTTAATTTAATTTTTATTAATTGTGTGTGTGTGTGTGTGTGTGTGCATGCCACATTGCTTATATGGATGTCAGAGGACAATTTCAGAGAGTTGGTTCTCTCCTTTTATCATATAGGTATCAGGGATTGAACTTGTGGTCAGGTTTGACAACAAACGCCTTTACCTGCTGAGCCATCTCTTTGGTTCAACCATTATGAACGCCGCCTCAGTAGTTCAAGATGTGCTTCTGTATGCCAGAAAGGGAAGGAATTCCTCTAGAAGTTTCTCTTACCAAAAGATAATTCACTCACACCACACCAGGTGACAACTTCCTCTGAGTTCTTTTAATCATTTGTCTCTGGGTGATGTTGCTGACGTGTGGCACACATTACTAAATGCACAAACAACAGGTTACAGATCCATAAGGGGATGGGTCCGTACTTGATTCTGTTGGCAAGGACCCGAGGCACCCAGAAGTGCCATCTCTACGTATGAGATGTTCAAAGTTTTCTTGTTTGAAACGTTTAACAATAAACTTGCATCATTATTAAGATGATTAACTGGTTGTTTATTTTTTCTTGTTTGTTTTTTCTGTTTTAGCATTGGTTTGTGTGGCCAGAGGTCAGCCAGGGGTCTTCCTATTGCCCTCCACCTTATTTGTTTCGAGACAAGATCTCTCTTATGAAATCTGAAGCTCCAGGGCTGGTGAACTTCAGGAATACGCCTATCCCTGCCTCCTTGAAGCTGGGATGACAGATGTGCACTGCCATACTTGACTTCTGTGGCTAATGTTTTGTGATGTTTTGGAGATGGTCCAGTGGGATTGGGTGTTACTTAGATGATAAAATGTGTTTGGTGGCTATGGCTGCTTTGTCTGAGAGCCAGTTAAACTTATTTTAATTCGGATGGGACAGAGTAAAGAGGATGCGTGAATTGGAGCCATTTAAGATCTCTCTCTCTCTTTGGGGCTCTCTTTTGCTCACTCACTCGATTCTTAGAAGGCAGAAATGTGTAAAAACAACCTGAGATAACACTGTTACTCTCTATTCTGCTTGGTGGTATGAGGGTACCAGGTAAATAGGGACATCTTTAAGAGTTCTAGGATAACATGATTTTTGTATCCAAGGGCTCTGCTTAATGGTCTCCTGCAGAGCCAGCACACAGGCATATAGGACTATCTTCTGGATTCATTAAATTCCGGAGATTTGGTTCATGGACGCCAGGCACCACAGCTATTAATTAGCAAATGAGTTCCAAATAGGCAAACTTTCTTGGCCTCTAAAGGAGGTCATGATACAGACCAGCTTTCCAAGGGGTCTCTCAAGGAAGCTATAAAAAGGTATAGAAGGTGAGCATCCTCATACTGGCCTTCAAGACGGGGTATCAGTTTCTAGGAAACCAGCATCTTGTCCCTTCTGAACCCTGTTCTCTGGTCTCATTTAGAGTCCAGAGCAGTACTGCTCTTGAAAATGTTACAGTGTTACACACTCTCTGACTCCCCGCATTCCAATGTGGGGTGTCATACCTACTAGAGAGGATATGAATACCTGATCATGGACATCCGACCCACCTGGCATAGCCACAGTTGGCTGATGAGAGTGACTTTGGTAATCACTTTTGCTCTAACACTGAGTGCTTGCTCCCACAGTTCTCCTCTCTTCCCTGACACTCCGCGACACTGTGACACTCTGCCTTCACTCCCATTGCTGCCCCTTGGTGCTGGCATCTCTGGCCCTTCTGCTTTGGCCTCACAGGGTGATGGAAGCTCAGTGGAGAGGAATGTTCTTCCATTGGTGAGCCATGCGACTCTGGCAAATGTTGACTTTTTTCCAGGAAGTCTCCCAGCAAATCCGCATCTATCACTAACCTCGTAAAGCAACCTCTTCTTGCTCCCCTGGAGCTGGGAACTCAAATGCTGCTTCACACCAATAAGATGCCAGCTGGGCCATCTGATGAGCAACATCCTGCAGCTTCCGTGGGTGTCACCCTCAGGTGTCAGGCCAGATCAAAGCCAGGTCAAGTCCTGAGTGGCAGGCAGTGGGCAGCAGCAACGATATTGACCTCTCTATGTTCTCACATTTCAAGGTAATGGGGATCCAGGAAGAAAGACACTTGCTGGATTTTAGCCAGCGCTATGCTGGGGCTGTAGGTAGTCTGTAGAATGCATGCATAGCATGCTCAAAGCCCTGGGTTTGAGCCCCAGCCCTGTGTAAAACCAGGAGAGGTGATGCATTCCTATAATCTCAGGGTTGGGAGCTTGAGACCGGAGGATAAGAAGTTTCAGATCCACCTGGGCTATGTAAGATCCTGGTTTTTTTTTTGTTGTTGTTGTTGTTGTTGTTTTTTTTAAAAGGAATCAAATGCAACTCCATAATCCCTAAACATGAAGCAGTTCAGCTGAGTCAGGCCTCCATTTCCCCCATGACATCTGCTCCCGTTTCCTTCTGCTAAATGTCCCTTCTATGCATGGACATTTGACAGTAGCCTCCAGAACACAGGCCAGCCAAGGAGCTGAGAATAGGGAAGATGAGATAAGATGCTGCAGGACCAACTTTCATGTTGCAGGACCTTGATCCCTGAGTTCCCCTGCCTCCTAGGCTCCAGCCTCTGTCTGCTTACTTCCCTTGACCATTCTCCCCGTTTGTGCTCTACCCTCTAACCCAGGCTATCACCTGATAGGCCACAGATTTTTGGACAACGCATAGCCAGAGTGTTTCTTTGAAACATCATGACTCTCAGATCTCAGCCAAGTGTTGCCTCCTCTGAAAGAATCCCAGCAACCACCTAGCATCTCTATACCTCCCCCGTTTATCATCTTCATCCCTTGGGTTAGATGCTGAGAATCTACCAGTCCACTATATTGCTTTCTATATCCTTTGCTAGCCTGAAAGCTCTGACAGGGCAGGGACCTTGTCTTGGTTCCTCCGTAGCCCCAGGGCCCAGGATGATACCTTAAACATAGTGGGTACTTAGTTTTCACTGAATGGATGGCTGGGTGGGTCCATCCTTCAGAAGATTCATGGGGCCAGCTGCTGGGCTACTGAACTGTCTCCAGATGATCTGGGCGCTGCCATGTAAAGACTGTTGTACCTGTGTTCCCAGAAGACGGGGGCAAAAGCCTTTTGGTTTGGTGGCAGCTAACCAGTAGGCTGTGTGGCTTTTTCAAAGCAACAGGAAGCCAGACTCTGGAGATAAGAAGAATGGGAAAAAGGCCAGAGGCTGGGAAATGGAGGCTGCCAGCCACCCCTGTACTTCTCCCTGGGGATGCCCAGACCTCAGAGGCTGGCTGGCAGCCCCACATGCTTCCTGTGGAGAACTTGGAGAGGAGATCCCCTCTGAAGGCCCTTAATCTGGGGCTGCCCCAGAAGCCTCACACTTGTCCTCTCGAGTGGTCAAGATGCAGGGCTCCTGTCACTTTTAGGCTCACGCATGGACACTTGGGGGCTCCCCAAACATGGGATATTAGATCCATGTATGTTCTACCCTTGGCTCCCCTCCCCCCTTTTTAGTCTTCCCTTTGGTAAAATGGGCTTTACCACACTGACGGGTATGAGGGGGTTCCCATCTGCAGGAGGGGTGAGGCGAGAGGGCTGAGATTCTAGGTTGGAGAGGCAGCCTGGCGGGGAGGGGGTTGGCAGGAAGAGCTCAAGCTGAGGTTTGCACAGCAGATGGAGGACAGACACTGGAGGGCCCGGCATCTCTATCTGATAGCGATTCAAAATCACAGGGCTTTGGTGTGCGTTTGAGTGTCACGTCCTACTGTGCCCAGTGGCTGGAGCAGAGTGAGACAGACAAGCACCTGCTGAGCTTCTGAGGCTTTAGAACTGGTCTCATCCCTACCACCCTCTGGGTGTGTGATCCTGGACAAGTCAAGCATCTCTGCTGGCAGCTATGATTGCCTCATCTGTGAGGTGGGGTCATGTCCCCCTCCTTCCCCCCCTCCCTC
>LOEQ01000640.1:32156-46888 GCA_001685075.1 Bramus lutescens | reverse complement strand
TTCTGCCAGCTGTCCCTGGAGGCCTCTAGGCTAGCTGCGCCTTCTCTGGTGGCTCATTTCAGCCCTGGCCCATTCTCTTTCCAGCCTTCTTCTGAGATGCAGACCTTGCACAGGCCCGTCCCATGACCTAATTAGAAAAAGCCCAGCCAAATGGCACAGTTCTATGATGGTCTTCACAGACTCCCACTGAGGACAGAGCTGAGCCACCCAGCCACCCCCATCCCCCTGACCTGGAGAGCAGAGGGAATGGCAGCAAAGGGTAGAGAAACCAGCCAGACTACAGCATGTTCTCTTATGGTGCCATCCCAGCTGACTTCTACAATCCTGTTTACAAAGGCAATGTTCAATCCTAAAGGTTCACAGCGTGGCTAGAGCTCCTGATTGGGGTAGGTCAGGACCCCCCAAACTGACTGCTGATTCTGGCCCTCTGAGTTATGTGAGCCTCTTTGCCCATTTCCGTTCAGCCTGCCCCCTCAAAGAGGGCATCCCATGGCTCTCTGTGCCACTAGTAGACACTTGGAGTCTCTGAGGCTGACTTCAACATGGTAGCTGCTGTGGATCAGGCACAGGGGCCTCTAGCATCTCTAGCAAGTTCTCCCAGGCTTAGTGTCCTATACAGCCCCTTACTCCAGCCCACCTCCCGCTCCAGAGGCCTTTCTGTGTGGAAGCAGGAACTGCTTGTGGAAAAGTGGCAGGCTCTTGACGCGCTAACAAGTGTTTGCTTTTCACAATGGCTTCTGGAGAAGACAGCATGAGTTTGTGTTTGCACAAGGGATCCGGCCCATGCCTCCCGTGCAGGAAGTTTGAGGCCCTGGGGCTACACATGTCTATCTGTGTATGCTGGTGAGGCTGGATATGCATGTACTCACAGGAGCGTGTCAGGGTCGAGGAGGTTTTACATAAGGTACATCTAACGTGAGCCCTGCTTATTTCATCTGCTTTGTGAGAGCCTTTGGGCTTGTGTCCTTTTGATATGAGAAGAGGCCTCTGAGCTAAGCAGCACATTTTAGGACCCCAAAAGTTGATTCAGTGGACTGTTGAAATCAGACGCAAATGAGAGGACTTTCAGGGATCAGATAACAGGTGGAACTCAGGACAACACCCCAAGAATCATTTAGGAAGAAAGACCGAGGACCAGAATGACTGCGTTGAAGAACTAAAGACATGTTTCCTGGGCCCAGCATGTGGCAGGATGGTGGTCTAGAGCCTTGGGGAGTAGCAGAAAGGGAGGAAAGCAGAGGTCACCGAGAAAAGACTCCTGCCAAAGACATGGTCTACCGGCGCCGAAGTTGGTGCATCTGGGTAGAGCTCGAAGGGTTTGGGGATGCAGTTTGTGGGCAGATATGTATCTTTCTCCTAGAAAGATGACATCAGGGTGGGGGCGGTGGCACAGGCAGGGATTCCTAGATTGCACACGTGGAAAGAAGCAGCAATAGCATCAGACAGCCTTACTGATTCAAAGGTCTCAATGGGGCCATGGCAGGGCGGAGGTAGGGACCAGATGGGTAGAGTGACCCTCTCTTTGACCTCCCTGCCTACAAGGCCAGGAGAGAACCCTCTGGAAGGAGTTTCCTGGGAGTGTCCCTTGACATGAGCCCTGGGGGAACCCGGAGTGTGTGACCGCCCCAGGATCCTTATCACAAGAGGAAGTCTTCACTAGGGTAGGAAATGGGGCCCAAAGCCCCTCACATCTCACCGGACAGACACATGAGTATCTAAGATGGCCGGGCCCATCCTTGTGACTGACACTCCTTAGGGAGGTCTTTGTCATCAATGGGGTCTGAGATTTAGGAGACCATTTTCAGCTCAGTCCACAGGCAAGGATAAGAGCAGAGCCAGGGACCTGAACTCATGCCAATTCCTGCACATGGATGCTTTCTACTACCCTGGTGGGTAACTTGGGAAAAACTCTGGTCACCTGCCTGGTTCAGAAAATGGTGAGCCTAGCACATTTGTTCATCAGGGCAGCTATGAAGGGACTTTTCTGCATTGGCAGGAGGGCAGGAGTGGCCAATAACTGTCCCAAGGATACCTTGGAGCTAAAGGAGAATTTTCTCAGCAGATTCTGCCACCTCTCTAGATATTGCTATGCCCCAGGCTTGGGCTCCATGAATTCTGGAATATCCCAGAAAAGTACCACTCCCTGACTTCCATTGCGTCATCCACTTGATGGATGCTGTGTCTGTCTTAGGAAAGTTTGTAGGAAGATTTTTTTCCCCAGGGGAGGCAGCATTCTGATACCATCCTCATGCTGGGGAAGTCCTAACCTGGCAGATGACCCAGAATTTCTGGAATGTTCAAGGACTGTTGGGCCTTGTCCTATCCCGGTCCCTAGGAGCATCTTTCTGGGCAGATACAGTGAAGTAGGAAAATAGCCTCCACCCAGAGTCAAAGCCTGTGGGGTCTTGCCCCACTGATGGCCATGATATGCTACAACACCCTGTGTGGCTTGTGCTTCCCCAAGAAGATGGTCTTATCCCTCCCTGCCACACCAGACATGTGTCTGGTGACACCACAATGCCAGTCCTTGGAGTCTCTGTGCCAAGATAACCCTTCCCACATTCTCCACACACACCCCCACCCAGTATATTTTAAAAGGCCAAGGTTCCCTCTAGCTCTGTCCCTGCCTCCTGGGTATCCTCAGGCCTCTGGCACTGATGAATCCTGATGAATCTGGGAGGACCGGAGGGTCCATTCAGCCAAGCCTTCAAGAGGGTATACAATATGCTCTTAGCTCACAGAGAGCTAGGGTCTGTGTCCCTATGGGGTAGAGGAGAGGAACCACCATGCCTAGCTAGGTACACAGACACATGGCTGAGAGTGCCCACGAAGATATGCACAAAACTCAGACAACCATGAAGAAAGCCATGGAATGAGAATAAATGGGGCAGTCAGTGAAGGAGGCGTCTCTTGAAGCACAGGGTCTAGGTCAGCTAGCTGGGTTAAGGATCATTTGCGTCAACGGTGGGGAAAATACAAGCTAGCAGTAAAGTTTGGGATGTCAGTCAGACTGGGTTTGATGAGGTGAAGGGAAAGCCAATAATGTCCCAAAATACTTGGTCAATTGTTTTGGTCCAGCTCTTAAGGCCCAACCCTGGGAGGTTATTGGGGTGTCCCAGTGGACTGCGCTGGGATGCTGGCTTTTGAGGATGGACCAAAGGTACATAAGACCTCATTAGCTTTATTACTTGTTCTTGGGGAGGACTCCTTGCTGCCTCCCCAAGACCCAGAAATTATGTCAAGCCCACACAGGCAGACAAGTCTTGTGGGCACCCAACCATGAAAGTACCAAGTCTGCCTCTCACAATGCCCTCCCACTGCCTGAGCCTTCTCTTTACCCAGGATTCTCCCTCGGGGGTTAGGAATGTGCCCCACCCATGAATCTCTGCCCCAAGCCTTATCTCCAACTTATGGGGCACCCAGAGGGGACGCTGCCTTTATTCACCCTCCTTGAAAGAGTCACTTGTGAGTGCATGGGGAAAAATTAAAGGCAGGGAAATAAGGCTAGAAGCCATTACAACTTCATGGAGTGCAGAGGACCCTTCTTCCTGTTCCAGGTGCAGTGGGGAGTCGTAGACCCTTGATTGGCTCTGACACCTCCCAGCTTCAGGAGCTGAGATGCCACAATTAAAGTGGCAACTGCTGCTTTATATTTTTAGCAGGACCAGGGTCCTGGAAGGAGCCACTCGCAGGACTGTTAGGGTCTTCCAGGCTCCCTCACTCTTCCCAAACCCCTGTCTGGTCCAGCATGTCAACTGCCTTTCAGGATTTCATGTCACCAAAGACTCTGGCCTTGGACTTTTAAGTTCACAGGATCCTTGTCTCTGGACAGCCACCCCTACTCTGACAGCTGTCAATGTCCTTTCAGCACTTCCCCTGAACCCCTATGTTCCCTCACATGGGTAAGTTCCACCTGGGCCACTCCAGCTAGAGGCCAACAGAGGTCATAAAATGTAACCATAAACTGAGAGTGCCTGCTGGTGGCAGGGAGGAGTCCTTGGAGACCTACTATCCCTAGGACCACCAGCTCCTAACTACTTCTAAACACATACTATTCCCATACTCCTAGACTACATGTGTCCCAGGAGGGGGATGCCAAGTCCCTTATATATCCCTTGGGAAACAGCAGCCTCGACTGTCATGGGTGCAGATCTGCCTTCAGACCTGGTCACTGTGCTAAAGAACCATTTTCCTTCTCTGAGTCCAGCCTCATCTTCACGGGGGGGTGGAGACCTCTGCAGGTCACTGCAGAGATGCCGGAAGGTTGGCACCAAAGGTACTTCTTACTTACATTTTGCCAAGAACTCAGTGGATGAAGATTTTTCTGCATGGGTTTTCTGTTTGGGCTAGTGGGGAGGCCCCCATTCCAACTTCAGATTCCCAAACCATCCAAGAGAGAAAGCCATCATCAGGGTCTAGACAGGTCAGCATTCTACATGAAGGGGAAGCAGATTAAATTGTCCCTGATGGAGAAATCTAATCACTATGCAGATCTTCCCTAGTGCCTCAAGACATACATCCCATGCATACCCTCAGGAGGCAAAGGCAGCCTGGAAAACGGGGTTCAATGCAGGGATGGGGTGGGCTACAAAGTGCCTGAGCTACACCCATTTTCCTGTAATGGACCAATTAGGAAACAAGACCATCTTCCCCATTCCTGCCCCCTATCCTAGCTAGGAGGAGGCAGCTCTAGGCTACCAGGGATCCAGGGTCATACCCTGTAAGAATAAGCAGCCTGACCTCTGTTTGCTTGATGAGTGCAAGGATATCAAATTTAGCAATATTGCTTGACCCAGGTGCCTATCACCCCTGTGGATTTGAAGCATGTAGTCCCACCAAGAGCTAGCAGCAGCTGTCTATTTATTAATTTTTTTCAATAGTCACTTATTTATTTGTGTGGTTGTATGCATGCCATGGCTTGTGTGTGGGGTCAGAAGACAGCTCTCTCCTGCCATGAGTGCCCAGGAGATACCTCAGGTCGTCAGGTACAGCAGCAAGTGCTATCTTACCCATGGTTGCAAGCCCTAGAAACCAAACTCCAGTGGTCCTGTCTGGTCAAAAGTGCCACCAAGCCATTTCATTTGTGATATTTTTATTGCCGCACTCACCCCAGCTTATGGGGTCAGAAAAAAGATACATCATAACATATGCTCATAGAAGGGGGAAAGAAGGGAGACCCGTGTCCTGTAACCATACATGAAGCCCTAGTGTCCGGGCCTCCTCTCTAACACGTTCCCAACTCCTTGCTCATAGAGGACCCGTTGTCCACATCAGAGGTCTGTGTTGCATAGTCTGCTCTGGGTACTCCTAGCAGGGCTCAGCAGGGGCATCTATTAAAGGAAGTCCCAAGAGTCGACGACGAAGGCTTCTGTCTGAGGGGGACAATAAGAAGTCCCAGCACTAGGACTCTATGTACCCTGGGGATCATGGAGTGCCCAGGGGGTGGAAATGTCTGCAGGACCCAGGCTGGAAGTGGAAGGTGAACCTAGGCCTTCAGAATCTTTGTGAGAGGGGCTGGAGAGATGGCTCAGAGGTTAAGAGCATTTCCTGCTCTTCCAAAGNNNNAGCAACCACATGGTGGCTCACAACCATCTATAATGGGGTCTGGTGTCCTCTTCTAGCCTGCAGGCATACACACAGACAGAATGTTGTATCCATAATAAATAAATAAATAAATAAATAGAATCTGTGTGAGAGATAAATGAAGCCTGGCTACCAGTGACAGAGGGACCACTCTGAGCTAAGGAACAATGCCTCTCAGGGACATGAAGGGGGAATTGAGGACACAGGACATCACAGAGGACCCTTAACTCTGGGGTAAGGGGAGGCAGGAAGTAGAAAAGGGGGACAGAAATCATATTAAAGGGTATATGGGGTGGTTCTGTGAATACAGAAGGTTCTGAGTGACAGGTACACACTCAGGCTGCAACTTGGATAAGGTGGCCCTCGTCCAGACGGGGGAGGCCCCAGGAGGGCCCTGGGTCAGATGAAGGGCTCTTGTACCACAGCAGCACCAGCAGACACACTGTGGCTTTGGGCTTTAGAAGCCCGGAGAGTCCCATTGTCTGAATTTCACTGTGTGTCAGTCTCTCCACCCTCATAGTAGGGGTGACCCTAGACTTCTTCAGTCCTTGTGGGGATTTTCTACACCCTTTTCACTCCAGGAAGACAGTATCTTTGCCCAGTACACACTCATGTCCAGCTTCTAGTTTTCAAAGGGGAAAGGTAGCCGTACTCACCTTTGAGAGCGCCCTTCCCTCAGCCTAGATTTCCCTCTCCTCCATGGGTCTTTGTTATCCAAGGAACACAGCCCTCCCTTTTGCAGGATTGGTCTCTACTTCTACCTGCAGCTCCCTCCCTCCGCCTTGGCTCTTTCCTGATGGTGTGAGCCTCAGTATCTTCAAGGTCCCATCCTAACCATCCGCACCTCTACCCCCACCACATCCCAGACCTTGGTCATCCAGTTTTCTCATCTCTGTGGTTGTCATGCTGGCTAGGCTATCCTGGGAGCGGGGAAGCATGAGTGAGGTGAAGGGACCGGTTGAGGCCAGAAGGGGTCCTGCCTCTACTTTGGCCACCTGGTACTCAATTAGACTGAATGGTTCAACTATTTAGACTCCCCTGTGCCTAATTCACAGACACTATTAGATGTCTATGCCCTTGCTACTCAGTACCATCTGCTTGACTCCTTCCAGTATCTTGCCCATCCTCTCATGCCTTGTGGAGTCCTGCTGCTTGGGTGAGCTCCTGGACATTACTACCAGTGAGAAGCACCTGAGATCAGCATCCATCCGTCCGTCCATCCCTCCCTCCCTTCCTCCATCCATCCATCCGTCCACCCCTCCCTCCCTCCATCCATCCCTCCATCCATCCCTCCATCCATCCCTCCATCCATGGTAGGTAGGTAGGTAGGTAGGTAGGTAGGTAGGTAGGTAGGTAGGTAGCCTTTCATTCTGTACTGACCCCTGTCCCTGTATTGTGCCTGCTGACTGGACAAAGCCAGGAGGCCCCCAAAGGTTCTAGCCTGTATCGCATTAACTCTGCCTTTGTATGGAGAAGCCTCAGCAACTGATTCAAGTGGCAATTCAAAGGAGCAAAGAACTGTTTCTGGTCCAAGAGGGTTCGAACTGTGGGCTGAGTTTAACCAGGTTCTCTATTTCTACCTTCTTAGATATTTATCTTTCTGGAAATGTCTTTGATTCATTTTTCTGGGTTCCCATATCTTTTTCGGTGAAGAAAAGATATGCTTCCTGTCTTGTCTTCCCAATGAAAAGCTGTACTTGGAAAGTTGATAAAAGCTGAAAGTGAAACTCATGATTGACAGGTGTGACCTACTCTCCCAAGAGGCTCCCCAGATGCAGAAAGGCCGCCCATTCTAGGATTTGCCATGGACTGATGCTGCCCTCTGCTGTTCTTCAGACTTACTGACCCAGTGCAGAGGACAGTCTGTGACAACTGCTGGGAAGATGCCAGCCAGTCCAGCTTCCCTTTCCTGACAGTGACTGGGCATGACACAGGGCCTGTCCCTCTGGGCCATCATAACAAAGGATTAGGCACAGCAGAGATTAAAAAAAAATAGTTCTGGACACTGAGAAACCCACAGAGAAGGAACTAACAGCGCAGTGCTCCTTAGCCTGCCTCCGGGGGTCCACGGATGGCTGTCATATTGTCCTCACGTGAACAGGGACTTGACTCCAGGGGTCCTTTTTCAAGATTTGTTTTTAGTATATGGGGGTAGGGCTTATATGCAAATTAGTACAAGTACCCAGCAGTTGTGAGCCACCCAACGTAGGTGTTAAGAACATGAACTCCACAGAAGCAGTCCATACTTTTAACTACTGGTCCATCTCTTTTGCCCAGAAGTCCTGTATTTAAGAACATTAATTCCATTTATGAGCCCACACACACTTAATATCTTCCTCAAAACCCCACTAGCAAATACTATTACACATGTATTTAGGGGTACACATTCAGTCTAAATCAAAAGAATACAGATACTCCACAAATCCTACCAAGAACCAACAACTTGATTCTGGTCCCCAACCCAGGGCTGTTTGGGCGAGGCTATGCTGACCCGAGATAGGGTCTGAGGTCTGCCATCAAAGGTAAATGTGAGACAAGTCAGTGGTCGTTCCTAGCTGCAGGCTGCAGACTGGACGATTCCAGAGGTATATTAATGTATCCACAGGAGGTCTGCGAAGGATCACTCCCACTTCAGGAAGATCATTTCCATCTGCCACTCCATGTTTACAGTGTGTCTGTGTTTCCGACCTCCCCCCCTNGCCACTAACTTCTGCTTATTGTAAGTTTCTTCAGCAAGACAGACCTGGACCACCCCAGGGCCCAACCCAGAACTGGGGAGAGAAGCAGAGAGATTAGGTAGGTTGGCAGATATCTCAGGTTCTTCTGTCCCATGAATGCCCTCAGTACATTGTGGTTCCTGGGTGTTGCTCTCTCTGGCAGTCACACAGCCAGCACATTCTTATCATTTAGGTCTCCCACTTATATGTTAGCTCCCTCCGAGAGACTTTCACAAACCGTGCCTTCTAAAACAATCCCCCAGAGGCCCCTTCATCTAGTTAGTTCACAGGCATGTCTACAAGACCAGGACAGAGCTTCCCATATGGGTACTTAGCCAATGTGCACCATGGACCGCAAGGCATGTTACCCGTCAGTTAGAGAAAATTCACAGCCATGGGACAGGAGCATCAAGAAGTAGAAGGGAGCCCTTCAGTGAGACAGCTAGGCAAGTGCAAAATGATGGACTGTCCCCACTTCAGTGACGGGGGCTCTGGCAGCTGGCGGAAGTCTACGGGGTAGATGTGCTAACCTCAGTTGAAGAAATGCTTTCATCAGACTGGCTGTCTGTCTGAGGGGGATTTTCTTGATTAATGATTGATGTGGGAGGGCCCAGCCCACTGTGGGTGGGCAGATGGCCACTGGTCCTATAAGAAGGCAAACTGTGCAAGCCGGTAAGCAACATTCCTTCTTGGTCTCTGCTTCAGTTCCTGCCTCCAGGTTCCTGCCTTGAGTTCTTGCTTCACCTGGCTTGGTGACAGACTTATTGGTAAGCCAAAAGAAACCCTTTCCTCCACAAGTTGCTCTTGGTTAGTGTTTTATCACATCAGAGAAGTAAGCAAGTACGGGTCGTGTTTCCCAATCTGCACAGTTGTAAATTCTACCACCGAGACTGATGACTGTCATGCTATGAGT
The DNA here is from genome assembly GCA_001685075.1 of Bramus lutescens. Taxonomy (NCBI): domain Eukaryota; kingdom Metazoa; phylum Chordata; class Mammalia; order Rodentia; family Cricetidae; genus Bramus; species Bramus lutescens. The sequence goes on along the minus strand of LOEQ01000640.1, from coordinate 37,675 downwards.
AACCGGTTTTTGTCCAGCAATTACTACTTCTTTTTTAGAGCTTAAAAAAAAAGGTAATGGATTTCTTTCTGCAATTTCTGACATGCTTTCTTTGAAACCCCTCCCCACCCTCAACCTCCCCATTCCCCTCCTGTTGGTCCTTTTCCTCCCTTGGGTAGCCCCAATTCTGCTTTGAAAGCTATCCTGTTACCCACTGTCCCTCTCACCTCTCCTAAGAACTCTTTTTCCCTTCTCACAGTCCCCTTTCTAGTTTCGTGACCTGTAACCACATCCACATAGAGACACATATATAAATGCTAGGATACAGGCCCCTCGGTAGAGAGAAGATAAGTGATGTTTGTCTTTTCTGAGTCTGGGTTACTTCTTGTAATACAGTAGTTTCCAGTTCTATACCCCCACAACTGAAATCCCATGATTTCATGTTTCTTTATGGCTTCATAGAGCTCTGCCATATAAGCCATGCTTCCTTTGGCTACTTCTCTGCTGATGGGCATCTAGGCTGGCTTCATTTCCTGGCTAACATGGATAATACAGATGCGCAAGTGTCTCCACAATAGGACTTAGAATCTTGTAGATACAGAAATAATGTAGTTCTACTTTTTCTTTTTGAGAAGCTTCCATATTGATTTCCACAGTGACTGTGCCAGTTTATACTCCCAGTAAGCAAGGGTTTCTCTTTCTCCACACAGTGACCGTCAGTGTGTGTGTGTGTGTGTGTGTGTGTGTGTGATTATGACTGGAGTGAGATGGAATCTCAAAAAAGTTTTGAGCAGCCTTGATGGCTAAGATTGTTGAACACTTTTCCAAATATTTATTGACCACTTGTTTCTTCTCTCGAGAACTGTCTATCTTTTAAAGTTTACTGTTATTCTGTAGTCTGTCTCCTCCCTTTGTTGATAGTTTCCTTGGCTGTGTATAAACTTAATCTCATTGACGCTAGTTGTCAGCTCTGAGAGTGATTTCCTTCGCTGCTGGGATCCTCTTAGGGGTTCCTGCTCATGCCTATTATTTGGACTGGTTTCCCTCCAGCAGTTTTAGCGCTTTAGATTCAGGTCTTACCTTACCTTTTAACTGGACTTTGTGCAGCATGGAGACAGAGGTCTACTTTCAGTATTCTGTACACTGCAGGTGGACAGCCAGTTTCCTGAGCACCAATTTGAAGAGGCTACCTTAGTTTTTACAGAGTGTGTTTTAATGCCTTTGCTAAAAAACGGGTGACAATAGCCATGTGGGTTAATTGTTGTGGCCTCTACTATGTTTCATTGGTGTATGTGTCTGTTTTCTACTGTGTTTGTGACCATGGCTTTGTAGGGTAATTTGAGGTTTGATATTATGAATAATTCTATCATTATTCTTTCTGCTAAGTGTATAAGAAAATTAGATTTTTTTCTGGTTCTGAGAAGAATGTCTCTGGAATTTTGATGGAAATCACATTGAAATCATAGACTACTTTTGGTAATGTAACCATTTTCACAATATTTATTTTGCCAATAATTTATAGCTTCAGTGTCTTCCAGGTTTTCATTGTGGGATTCTGTCATCTCATTGACTAGGTTTAATAGTCTCCTGTCTAGGTATTTTAAAATTTGGAGCTATCGCGATTGGTGTGTTCCTCTAGTTTCTTTCTCAGAAAATGTATTATTAGCACACAGAAAAACTGCTGATCTTTGTGTGTAGATTTTGTGTTCTGAAACTTTGCTGTGGATACCTGTCAAGTATAAGGCTTTTCTGTTGAAAACTCTTTAAGCATATTCATTCCATATGCGGATAAGGATAATTTAACATCTCTATTCTCTGTATCTATTTTTATTTCTTTCCCTTGTCTATTGCTCTGGCTAGGACTTGAAACCCTACACTGAATAAAAGTGGAGGAAGTAGACACCCTAATCCTGTTCAAGATTTTGAAGAAATGCTCTCCATTTTGCCTGCTTAGTATATTGTTGATGACAGGTTTTCCACACGCAATATTTATTATGTTGAGCTATGCTCCTTCTAAAATTCTTTGGGACTTTTAATCATGAAGGCATGTTGAACTTTGTCAAACATCTTTTCTGTACCTATAGTGATGATAACATGACTCTGTCCTTAAGTCTGTTTGTGTCGTGTACTTATTGATTTATGTATGTTGACCCAAACTTGCATCTGAGATATGAAACCAATCTGGTCATGATGTATGATCTTCTTAATATGTTCTTGAGTTTAGTTTGCAAATATTTTATTGGTAACATGTGTGTGAATGCACATGGGTGCATGTGCGTGTGTGTTCACTGGGGAAATTGGCCTATAGTTTTACTGTTTGTTGTGTCCTTATCTGGCTTTGGTGTTAGGGTAATACTGAGCTTGTACTGAATTTTGTAGTGCTATTATTCTCTGTTAGCCATTCCCTTTCTATATTATGGAAAGTTCATGGGGCACTGGGGTTAGTGCCTCCTCAAGGGTCTGGTAAAATTTGACAGTGACCTCTTGAAGTTCCAGGACTTTCTTTACTGGGAGGCTTTCAATTGCTACTTCAACCTTTGATCTCTTGAATGAGTTCCCTGGAGTCCGTGGTTGGCCCTTTGTCTTTCTGTATGTCTGAACGTATTATTATGACCTTGTTCCCCCACCCTGAAATTCATTCTTCAGCTTTCTCATCTGTCGATGACTATACCGATTTTCAAATATGTGTGTGTGTGTGTATGCAGGTGCGTGTATCCCACAATGCAAGTGTGGAGGTCAGAGAACAATTGGGGTTGGTTCTCTCCTGTCACCTGTGGTTGGGCTTTGGGGATCAAACTTGGGTTGTTAGACCCACACATAAGCGCCTCTGCCCCCTGAGCCATCTCACCATGCCATCCACTGTCTTCTTAAATTTGATTTACTGGTTCTTTCAGTCCTAAAACTTTCTGTTTGGTTCTTTTTTCAGTGTTTCAATTTCCTTGCTGGATATTTTTCCTTCATGGTTTTGTATTTCTCCTCTAAGTTACCGATCAGTTTCTCTTTGACGGTTTTTGTTTGTTTGGGTACTGAATTGATTTCTTAACTGCTTTAGGCAGTGTTTTGGGGGGAGAGTGTTAGACTTGGTGATCTTCTGGAATTTCAGTTATTTCGCTATCTAAAGACAGAGGAGTTGGGAGCTAGTAATGGTGCTGTAGTGAGTTTTAGTTTTTGTGATTCTTTGCTGTGTTTCATGCATCTGTTAGGATAGATATGTCCTCCAGATTTTATTCTCCTCTACTCCTCTTGTTTTATTTTATGTGAGTCTTCCTGGTGAGCCGGCTACCCATGCTGTTATTAAGACGGGAGCCAAGGCTGGTAACATACATGAGTAAACAGCTGTCCTGCTGTTGACTTGCAGAAGATTTGTGTGCACTTTGGAAGTGTCATTGATGAAGTTCAGACATAACATTGCTAGGCGCTGGCTGGGGAAAGTGTTTATCATTTCTTTTAGAGCTAAGGGTATCAAGACGTCACTGGTGAAATGGGGAAGAAATGGAGAAAGGGGTATGAGGCAGTGAGGTAGAGAAGGAAGGCCTCAGGCTCGAGTAAAAAAGAAACGACTGCAGAAAAAAGGACTGTAGGTGCATAGGTCCCTACAAGTGAAAGGGGGGCTGCTAGTCTCAGTAATTCATGCAAGTTAAGTCAATGTGTCCAAATGAGAAAGATCTCGTCACTAAAGTTCACTCTCTGCTAGCATTCCCTGCTCTGAAGCCTGCTGCTTGCCAGCTACAGCCTTGCCTCTGGTGTTCTAAGGACTGGGCTTTGGGTGGCGGGCTCTGGAGCCTGTGAGGCCTGCACACTTGTGCTTACCTTTGTGTGCTATCAAAGCCCTGGCCAGGTCCCACAGCATTCTTGTGGTCCAGCGCAGCTCACCAGGCAAGGGCAGGGGAGGCCAGTTGTCTTCTCTGGTGGGTATCTCCTGATCCTAGCCTCTGATCTCTGAGTTGCTGCAGCTACAATCTGTGCAGGCCCTATCCAGCCTCCGGCTGGGTTTCCAGAGCCTGGACCCCTCTCTCTAGCTCCCGAGGCAATTTGTAACTGGCCAGCAGGAGCAGAATTGTGGCTGATACCAGAGACTTGGCTCCTCTTGTGAAGAAACTTCTATCCTGGCTTATTTCTGTTTTCTTTAGCTCCCTTTCCTATATGAATGGCGCTATTGTGGGCTTATCTAGTTTTCATCTATGCACACACATGCTGCTGCTAATCTGCCGCCTTACCCAGGAAGTTCTGCCATTTCTTTTTAAACATTTAACAATTGGCTCTAGGAGTCAGTGTGAGCTGGTCTCAAGTTCATCACTGACTTTGAATCTCTGTGTTCTAGTTACAGGAGAAGCATGTCTGGACAGGGCAGTAGGTAGCAGATCGCAGAGGAAGGTGGGATTGATGACAAGCTATGGCTTGTCGTAGGGACAAGGAGTGAGGCACAGAGGTTGTCTCAAATAGGATGAAAATAGGACCAGACCAAAAAAAATCTGTGAGTGAAGGCAAGTGGGTAGAAATGGATACTTAGGAGAATTGAGCAATCTGGTCTAATTCCAAATTAACTGGACATCTTTCCCACAACGCCTAGGCGTACCCTAAGACTAGGTACATATCTCTTTCTAGTGGTCATTTGTAGAACTGCAGCAATGTCTCATTTCTCTGCCCTGTGAGCACCCCAAGGCCTTCTGGGTAAGTCTGTCTGGGGACGGGGCGGTGCAGGGAGAGATTTATTTCTTTGGAAATTTAAAAGTGTATTGGAAGGAAGGGTGTAGAAGAATACATTTCTGAGCTAGTAGCAGGGAAATTGCCCACGTCTTCCTACATCTTCAAGCAACTGGGATGTTTCTCACTTGGAACTTAAAGAGATAGAGAAAAGAAAAGTAAAGGGAATAAGCCCCCAGGGTCTGATGTTAGTGTCTAAAACTGCCTTTATGGGACTCTTGAGGAATTGGGGAGACTACTACTTCCCAGCAAGGTGACGAGGAAGATGACTCATCTGGCCTCTTGTGGTCTCCCACTCCTCCTCCACCAAGTCCTAGACTTAAGGACTCACCAGGTAGGGTCTAGGAAGCCAGACATGGAAGCACACAGGATCAGAGAATCAGGCGGCAACCTGAACCCCATTTTAGTGCCATCTCCGCCATCTAGGCTGCTGTCCACATCCTGGTATAGCTGGTCTCTTTGCTTCTGTCCCGTGTCTGTGGCATGTAAATGTCTGGTGTCTCTTATCCTGTTTAAAGGGATTGGCAGAACAAAGTTAAATTAAGGGAAAAAAAATTTTTAGTTTTAGGACCAGGGTATTGAGGGGGTATCTGACCTGTTTAAGGTGGATCCTTTAATTTGGCTCCCTGGAACTCACAAGAATTCCTTGGGTTTGTGAAAACAGAAGTCTTAGACGCATAATAACTGTGACATATTTTTGTACAATGAAAAGTATTTTTAAGACCATGAAAGGCAGCATAAGAGAGAAATTTGATCTGAAATTTATTTGGTGAGGTGTTGCAGGAGCTCCTTCCGCTCCTTCAGCCAATAGCCGCTGAAATACCAGCCCATTGGGG
>LOEQ01000640.1:0-24305 GCA_001685075.1 Bramus lutescens | reverse complement strand
GGCCTCGAACTCACAGAGATCCACCTGCCTCTGCCTCCTGAGTCCTGGGATTAATGATGTGTGCCACCACTGCCCTGCTCCAAAACAATGAATTTTAAAGCTATGGTGACAAAACATTCTTATATATGTTCTTTGCCTCCTTCAAACGCCTGGTTTTGTGTTGTAGCAATGAAAAACAGCCAGCAGCGAGTTAGAAGCGTAGAGACAACAGGAGGGAGTAGGCGTAAGCAAGGCTTATGATCTAAGTTTACGAAAATGCTGTAATGAGACCTTCCCTTTTGTACAGTGGCAGGGGCCAGGAAGATGACTAGCAGGTAAGGGCACTTGACTCTCCAACAACCATAAAAAAAAAGCCTGGCATAATCATGTGTGTCTGTAAACCGAGCACAGACTCAATCTGTGTTGTAAAGCCAGAGACAGGAGGGTTACAGGGCTTGCTGGCCACCAGCCTAGCTCCAGGTATAGTGGGAGACACTCTCTTAGGGTGGAAGATAATAGAGCAGGGCACCAGAGGTCCTCCTCTAGCCCCACGTGTGTGCACTGGCACCAGAGGTCCTCCTCTAGCCCCACGTGTGTGCACTGGCACTAGAGGTCCTCCTATAGCCCCACGTGTGTGCACTGGTGCCAGAGGTGTCCTCTAGCCCCACGTGTGTGCACTGGTGCCAGAGGTCCTCCTCCAGCCCCACGTGTGTGCACTGGTGCCAGAGGTCCTCCTATAGCCCCACGTGTGTGCACTGGTGCCAGAGGTCCTCCTCCAGCCCCACGTGTGTGCACTGGCACCAGAGGTCCTCCTATAGCCCCACGTGTTTGCACTGGCACCAGAGGTCCTCCTCTAGCCCCACGTGTGTGCACTGGCACGGGTACCCTCTGCATACATGTACACAACACATACGCATACACACAGGTGCACACACAGGTGTGCACACACCATGCATGTACATACATACAAATATATATATGCATACACACACACATCTACCACACACACAAAAGAAATCTTTATTTTTAAAGAAAAGGGAAAGGAGAGAACATTGGCTCTGGTAGGGTTTGTTCTTACTGGAAACATGAGACTAAACAGCAAACGATGGCATTATCTGTCGCCCCAGCTGCTCAGAGGCAAAGGCAGGATGATTGTCTGAGCACAGGTGCTTAAAGCCACTTGGGCAAGGTGACAAGCAGTTATCTCAAATACTAATGACAATGCTTTTAATCAATAAAAGGAATCATAAAGTTTATTGAAAGGGAATTGGTGCTTCGTGCTAGTAGCATTGAAACCTGTTGGTGACCAGCAAGGGAACAATGCAGCGAAGTGTCCCAGGAAGCTTTGTCTAGTTTAAGATAGGTGAATCATTGGGAAGCAGCCAGAGAAGGGGTTGAGGGAGATGTTGGACTTGGTTCTGACAGAGATGGAGAGATCTAGATGGCGCTCAGGGCTGTCACAGCTGAGTCTACTGAGCGGCCCTTGGACATGCCAGGAGCCAAGCCCTTGTGGTTAATTTCTTTAATCTTCACGATGGGCCTATCAGGCCATGCTATTATTATCTCCATTTTGCAGATGAGGAAACTGAGGTTTAGAGAGGCTGGGCTCAAGATACTAAGAGGTGACATCATCAGGACCGAATGTGAATAGGTCAGATTGACCCCCAGAGGCCATGTCCCCTCTACAGCACAGAAAGGGACAGGTGTAGGTGATGATGCAGCATAGCTGAAGGGGCCAAGAGGATGAGAAGAATGTGTCTTGTTGGGATTCTGATGAGAAGGTCTTGGCGCTTCTAGAAACATCTGTAGTGCAGCGTTGGGTAGAAGCCTGTGGCCTTGGGCTGAGGAATGAGCAAGGGTGGGAAAGACAGCAGAAGACTCTTCAAATTTGTCCTTTTGAAACTTCGTTCTCACTTTCTAAGTTCGCTTTGTATGTGTGGTGTTCGCCTGCATGTGTGTATTTGTGCCATGTGCCTTCCCAGTACCTGCAGAAGTCAGAAGAGGGTGTTAGTGACCCTGGAACTGGAATTACAGACAACTGTGAGCCACCATGTGGGTGCAGAAACTTGAAACTAGGTCCTCTGCAGGAGCAACAAGTGATCTAAGCAGCTGACCCATCTCTATAGCCCTCCAATTGGTATTTTGAAGAGGAGAAGCGTGGGGGCAACCAGCAGAGTCGGACAGTCAGAGAAGGGCCTTTCCAGACAGGGACAAACCGGCTGGTGGTGTACAAGACATGCCTGTTCACCTGGGTGGCAGGTGTACACAATATGCCTGATAGAACTTACACAGGAAGTTCCCCTTACCAGAGTTCACACCACCCTGTAGACAAGGATCTTAGGACAAGGCTGCCTATGAGGGTCCCATCTGTCTAGTGGGGAAGGTGCAGTGTGTTGGGATCCCAGGTTTGGTGTGAAGAGAGGGAACATGGGCTCTGTGCCTTCTGTGAGACAGGGCAGACCCTGAGAGAGTTGGGTCAGAGGTGAGAGGGACAGTAGGGTTGAGTCACTTGAGTTTGGTTTCTGGGGTGACCTTGAGGGGTTTTGACAGCCAAGTGTCGTTTGTTAGGAAGACCCATGCCTCTGATGGTCAGGGAATAAAATTCCCCCGAGGCAGGGTGCTGGGCCCAAGAGAGTAGGCCGCAAAAGCTTCAAGTGAGTAAAAGGCATTCTCAAAGGAGGCAGATGCAGCTCAGACAGCACCCAAGGGAGACCCTTTATGTGCAGCCTGATACGGGCTGCTTCCCAAGGAACCAGGGCCAATGAAAAACTCCATTCCTATAAAGCCAGTGTGATTATCAGGGGCCTACCCAGCTACCCCCATTGCAGGTAACTAGGTACCCATTACCTCTATGATGTCATTTCAGCAAGAAACTGAACCCATTCCTCCCTGGGAGTCTCCTTTGAGCTCTTACTCAGTCTACAGGAATAGCTCTGGTAAAATCACAGAAACCCACTTCCGCCCTTCCCCGTGGGCCTTGGTGGTGTCTAACCCCCTGGAAGATAGTGATTCCACCCCTGACTCTTGCGTCAGCCCAACCCAGGGAAACCTCTTCCACAGGCGGCTGATGACTATCTCCAAGGCAAGTTTCACGTGCTGTGCTTTCAACTAAGGTTGCCTAAGAGAGACCTTGGCTAGAATAAGACCAGCAAAGCAACGCGGTACAGAGGCCCTGGAGGTTTCGTGGTCTCTAGGCCTCATCTGAATGATCTTTTCTGGCCTCACTGGGTCCATTGTGCGACATGGGATCAGGAGTCTCACCCTAGGGGCCAGTAGTGACTAGAGAGTCACACCTGCTTCTTGTCATCACCCGCCCCCGTAGCCCAGTGGAATTTTCTGAGGTATCCACCACTGGCAGGGACTCGGGCCTCAAATACTATGACAAGCTCCCCCTGCTACTCTCCCCATGGCATCACATGACAGATATTGGTCTGCCCATGACCTCAGTTGGGCTTCCGCTGGCAGCCCTGACCACACAGCCTGGTTTTGTCTCTACAGCAGGCAGCTTGGGGCCCCTGGATGGCTCAGTGGTATCATCAGGTATCTTGTGCCCACTTGAATGAGAGGCTCAGGAGAAGGCCCATTGGGCGGTCCAGACAGGAAGGCCTGGACTGCTGCCCCACAAGGTTCTGCAGTCCTTCTGCAGGGGCTTCATCCATCTTCCCTCAACTATCCATCCCATGCTACAGAGACTTGGGCTTCCCATACCCCGGGCTGATCCTGGTTCTTGTCTACTAGTCCCCATTCTGATAGCAAAGATAGGTACAGACTCTTTCCTTGGGATGATGCCCTTGGACAACTTGACTTACACCTGGGCCAAGGCAGTTAGGTTCTTGCTCTTGTCCTACAGAAAGTGGAGTCCAAGAACAAATGCTTCTCTGGCAGGAGAGCTCAGAATTCCAATACTGGTGCTCACAGTCTTCCTGCTGGCCGCTGTCATCATGTCTCATCATGGAGCAGTCTAACAGAGCGAGCCCTGACTGTTGAGAAGACTGGCAGAAGGAACCACTAACCCCTGAAGGACGGTCTGGAGCAAGGCACAGGAAGTGCTTCTAAGCAGAGATGGTTAGGGCTGCGGGTGTTTCTAATATTCGGGTAATTGGGAGAGGCCACCTTGTTTCTATTGTCCCTAGTACCCGATGAATCTGTCACCCTCTTGACAGCACCTGTCATTCTCTTGTTGCCTATCTGTGATATGAATATTTGGGACACATATTCTTACTGTGTTTGTCATATTTATCTTGGACAAAACCAAGAGCCAAGTAAGGGGCAGATATGTAGGGTCCTCGGATCCATGATCTCCAGTCTCAAAGGGTGAAAAATTTGAGACTGACATGCTAATAACTCATTATTTCAGGCTCTCAGCAAATGCTCGTCCAGGATGGTGAGCCTTCAGATAAATGGCGGCTCAGTAGCTGTGTAGAAGACATTGCCAGGCAAACTTCCATCTGCATCTCAGACAGAGACCGAAGGAGCAGCTTGCCAGTCAGAATTCCTTTCAAGATGGCAGGACCAAAACATGGCTGAGCCTGGACAAAGACAGTCCCGTGTGAGTATAGAGCCAGGTTGCCCTTCACCCATGCCCACTCTCCCGGCAGATAGCCAGTTTTCCCTTGATGAGCTGAGAGGAAACCTTTGCAAATGCCTTTTCAAATTTCACCCATGGAGAGGCTGTTTCACTCTTACAAACTTTCCATCCCCTTCCATGATGTTCACTGAGCCATAGATGCAGGAGCTGTGATGTAAATGTATCCTTTGGGGACTGAGATACCCATAATCTTGCTGCCTTGTGTCCAGTTGTGGGTTTCTATAGCGACCTCCATTTACTGTAAAGAGAAATTTCTTTGATGAGGGTTGATAGTTACACTTCTGTGTAAGTTTAAGGATAAGATTTAGAATATAGTAAGGAAATATGCTGGTCTAGCAAAGTGACAATAATAGATTATTTTCTAAGGTCCAAGATCTCACTTAGCCCTGGAAAACTGACTAGATTTCTAGTGGCTGCATAAACAAGACTGGAACGATTGGAATACCAATGGACGTAATAATATGAAAGAGGGGAAATTTTGTGGGGTCCCACCACTAGACAAGGAACTATAGGCAACTAATGACTTTTAGGAGAAGAATTAGCCTCTCCCATGGCCCCTTTTTTGTTATTCAGTGCAAAGTAATCATCCATAAATATATATATATATATATATAACAAAAACAGGCTTAACAGGCTGTATTTATATGTTTTGCTACATACACATATATGTATGTAACAATTATAATCAAGTAAAAGGATATCAGCTTGAGAGGAAAAACATGAGGCTAGAAGGAGGAAAGGGAGGGAAAGGCTGATGTAATTCTATCTCAATATAATAACAACAACAACAATAATAATAATAATATTTTACCAATAGTAAGTTTCAGAAAATGATGCACACATGAATGGACTTGTCAGAAAGATTACATATTAAGAAAAGACATTAACTAGTTCTTCTGGATCTTTTCCTCAAACTTCACCATCACCCCATCCCCTATACCCCCATACTGGGCTTACAAGGGAATATGTAAGCCAGGACCCGACCCCTCCACCCCAAGATCCCTATATGGTACTCCTTGTCATGTGTTTGGACTTGGTTACATTTGGATCAGTGATGCAACATGAACACCTCGGATATGCTTCCAGCTGGGTTAGGATGCCCAGTGCCCTGGACTCAGCATGGCACCTGCCCTTCCTCCTTCTTCACACCTCATCTGATTTTCTAGTGTTCTCAGCATACTCAAGGAAATTGGGTATCTCTCTGAAAATGCTGTATTATCTCCCAAAGTCTTACTAAAGCCCTGAACAACTCTCCTAGGACTTCATCCTCTGAGGTCCCATGGCTTAGAGTCAGGTATAGAACATGGGTCTAGTCTTCCTCCTTGCTATTCCTGGAGCAAAGTCCCTGGGACACGTATGCCTGTGATTGAACCCCTGGTGTCAGAACTGAGGCCTCAAGTACAGTCTCAGTGTTTGTAACACTTCATTTATTGCCGGCTCCCATGGTGCCCGTATTCGCTTTAGCGATGGAGTCCACTGGAGAGTCTCTGAACTCTTTGAGGAAGACCACAACCATTTTAATTTGTGTTGCAGGTATCAGAAGTATACCTTACCAAGTGTGGTAAGGAATAATTTTGTCTTCAGTGTTGTCTTTCCAGAAGTTGTCTCTCCTTGACTCAGCCAAGGTCATGCTTTCTGCTCCACAGTTAATCTCTTTAATTCCATGGCTTTGATTCCTTCTGGGACTTTCTCTTCCAGTATTCCAGTATTTCCTGGAATTTCTATCTTGTCTCCTCAGTGGGCTCACCTAGCTGCCCCCAGCTCTATTATCACCATCAGCCCTGCCGTGCCTCATGCCTCTCCCCATGTCCACACCAGCCTCCTAGCCCCCGTCCGCTCCACTTCTCATGCTCCCTTCAGTCACCCTGTACTGTGGCCCAAGGCTCCCCACCCGAATTCCTATCACAGCTCTCAGGTCCTGCCTCGCTCAGCCGTCCTGCCAGCCTTTCTAGATACTTAGGTTCTGTTCTTTCCCTCCCAGTGACTTATGGCTCTCCAGGGGCTGAAAAGTCTAACATCACCACTAGATTTGTTGTGACGATAGACCAGTTTCCTAGTTCATAGATAGCCATCTTCTCTCCTTAAACTCACACTGAAGAAGGGGGAAGGGAGGTCTTTGGGGTCTCTTTTATAAGGGTACTGATTAAATTTATGAGGGCTTGGTTCTCATGACCTAATCATTACCAAAGGCTCTTCCCCAAATCCCCTGACACCAGGAATTTGGTTTGTGTGAATTGTAAGGGCAAAGTCATTCAGGTGATGGCACCAACATTGCAGCCAGAAGGCAGCCATGGTCCAGTGTCCCTCAGCAGGTGAATGAGAATAAACAGCATGCAATGTACACCTGATAAAGAAATTCTAACACATATACAGGTGGACCTTGAAGACCGTGTACTTAATCCAACAGAAAGGACAAATACTGTATAGTTCTAACCTTCTAGGGCTAGAACAACCAAATTCACAGCAATAGGCTAGAAGGGTGGTGGACTGGAGGCGAGGAGGAAGAGCCCATGGGGCACTGGCGTTTTACAGGGGCAGAGTTTCAGTTTGGGAAGAAGACAAAGTTCAAGTGGGTGGGGTGACTGCACTGTATGAGCATGCTTCATGCCATTCAGCTATACACACATGTACACAGGTACACACTCAAGTCATTCAGCTATACACACATGTACACAGGTACACACTCAAGTCATTCAGCTATACACACATGTACACAGGTACATACTCAAGTCATTCAGCTATACACACATGTACATGTAAGTACACACTCATGCCATTCAGCTATTCACACATGTACATGAGTACACATTTATGCCATTCAGCTATACACACATGTACATGTAAGTACACACTCATGCCATTCAGCTATTCACACATGTACATGAGTACACATTTATGCTATTCACTTATACACACATGTAAACGTAAGTACACACTCATGCCACTCAGCTATACACACACGTACATGAGTACACATTTACGCCATTCAGCCATACACACATGTAACATAAGTACACACATACATACACACATTTTCTAAGCAGAAGTTGAGAATCTTCCTAAGGTTCCCCAACACTCAAATCTCTCAGCACAGAGACAGGGGCCTCTGAGCACCCATCTCAAGGTCACCTCTGCCCTGATCCCTGACCTCCCTCAGCCTGGGGACCCTCAGCTGCTTTCTAGCCTGATAAACACCTCTTTGTCTTGAGACTCATCTGGTATTCCCTCTCCTGCATCACCTCTGGCCTCTCAGCTACCCAGGGTGCCATGCCTGCCAAGCCCGGTGCCAGTTTCCCACCCAGTCCTCCCTGTGTATTAGATTCTTCCTAAAGAAATGCAGCTCTGCCAATACCCTGGCTTTAGGTTTCCTTGCCTCTAAAACCGGAAGAAAAAATCTTTGTGTTAGTACGTTTTATAATATGTTATATTATATGTCCTATACTATTTTACCTCTGTATGTCACATATAAGGTTCAGTTTACTGCATAATGTTAAACAGTCTCACCAATTTGTATAATTTATACTTTGGTCAGTGTATAAAGCTGTCCAAAATATCAAATTATTTTCATTTATACTGGTCATAATGATATCTCATGATAGCTTGCATTTGCTTTATGCTGATTACTAACAATGTTGAGAGTCTTTTCATAGATTTTTCTGTTTTTCTTTTTAGATATTTTTTGAAGGATGTTTATCCATGTTTCTGTAAATGGGTCTGTGTGCATGAGTGCAGGTGCCCAAGGAGAACAGAGTGGGCATCAGGTCTCCTGGAACTGGAATTACAAATGGTTGTGAGACTCTGACAAGGGATAGGGATCAAACTACAGTTGTTCCTAGAACCTAAGCCATCTGGCTTGTCAACTTGCCACAAGCTAGAGCTACCTGGGAAGAGGAGTTGCCTCCATCAGACTGACCTGTTGCATGGCTCTGGATCAATCTTATTAATGATTAAGGGAGGGTGCCAAGTCTACTGTGGGCAGTGCCACATCTGGGCAGGTGGTCCTGGATGGTATAAGAAGCAGTCTGAACAAGTCATGGGAAAGCAAGCTAATAAGCAGCACTCCTCCATGGTCTCTGCTTCCGTTCCTGCCTCCAGCTCCTGCTCTGGCTTCCCTCATCATTGACTGTAATCTGTAAGTCAAACAAACCCTGTCCTTCCCTAGTTGCTTTTGGTCAGTGTCTTATCATAGCCTCAGAAAATCGAACTAGGCCATCTCCTCATCCTCTTCATATACTGAATGACTAGTTGAATTTCCACTGTGCTCAGGAGTTTTGCCTGCTTACTAGAAAATTGTCTCCCATCTTCTTTCTTGAAATACTCTAAATATTCTGGAGGCTAAAACTCTGGGAGTTATCTCTGTAGACAGCATCTTTGCTTTCTCCACTTGGCTTATCTTTTCACTCCATGCATCTTCTAAGGAACCAAAGTTCTGAATTTTAAGGTCGTTCAAACTTTTCTTTATGGGCATCTGTATCGCGATGAAGTTCCATCTCTACCTCAGAGTCCTAAGATCTTCTGAACCATCTGAAAGCTCTGTGGTTTTACCTGTCATATTGACGCCTTTAATCATTCGAGGGGAGGGGGTGTGAGCCAGGCTTTGATTTAATTGTTTCCTAGTAATGCTCATTTGTTCCTACATTCTTGTCTTCAAGGCTGCCTTTTCTGTACTGATTTGCTTTGCTGCCTCCGTCATAGTTCAAAGGTGTGTGTGTGTGTGGGTGTGGGTCTTTCCTTGCTCTCTGTTCATCCCTCCTTAAACTCACATTACATCACTCCACGTGTCTTTATAATACATCTTGGTGTATAATAGAGAAAATTCTCCCATCTTGTCGTTTTCCTTCAAGGGTTTCTCTCTCTCTCTCTCTCTCTGTGTGTGTGTGTGTTTGTGTACCTCATGCATGTGGAAAGGTCTCTCATTGAACCTGGACTTCATCAACTGGCTAGACTGATTAGCCAACAGCCATGTAAATCTGCCTGCCTCTGCACCCCTCCCATTCCAGCTCTGGAGTTATGGATTTGTGTCTCCACAATTGTCTTTCTTTTTCTTTTTTACATGCATTGCAGAGTCTCTAAACTCAGGTCCTCATACTTGTTCATCAAACACTTTACCCACTGAACCATCTGCCCAGATGAGATCCTCCATGGTGAAAGGTGCTCATAACCAAGCCTGACAGCCTAAATTCTACCCTAGGCCCCCACATGGTGGAAGAAGGGAATTGACTCACACAAATAATTGTCTGGCTACCACTAGTACATAGTGGCAGGCATATTTGTACCTATGTGTGTGTGGGGGGTGGGGAGCACACACTCATATACACACACTAAATAACTGCAACTAAAAAACTAAAGAAACAGAAATTTTCATATCTGTTTTTATTTTAATATCTCTCCATTGAAACTAGAGAGATGGCTCAGCAATTAAGCATATTTGATTCCAAGTACCCATATGGCAACTCACAATTGTTTATAACTCCAGTTCTAGGAAATCTGTTATCTTCTGTGACATGCACACAGTACACAGACATACATGCATGCAAAACACACACACACATATAAAATAGATATTAAAATATCTCTCAGCAAAGTTTTTTCTCAGCACAAGGCTTATACAACTTTCATTAGATTTAAATCTTGGCATTTAGGAATATTACTACAAACAACATACATAGATTGTTCATATGTGAAGATCTCTGTCTACTTCTCCTGTTTTCATACATTTTACTTCTTTTTCTTTCCTTGATGCCCAGGCCAGGACCCTGCATTATGTTGCATGAAGCCATGCTTTCAGGCATCCTTGTCTCATTATAGACTTGAGAGGAAAATATCTCATCGTTTTACCATCAAGCATGATGTTTCCTCTCAGGTGATGGCAGATATGCGTTATCAGATTAAGGAAGTTCCCCTTGATTCCCAGGTTTGCTAAAAATTTTTAGGGTGAACACATGTTGATTGTTCCACATGTAGTAAGAATCACACATTTTTCTTCTCTCATTTTCTAATGTAATGAATCACACAAATCTATTTCCTAATTATTCAAATAATCTATAGTCCAGATAAATTCACTGTGATCATTTTTATGTACTGCTAGTTTTTATATCTTATTCTTAGGTTTTGTTTGAACTTACATTCACATGTGAGGTTTAGAAAACTGTATATCTTGGTTTGCCTGGGAAAATTTCAGTTTACACATGTTATCCTGGTATCATCCATCTGTCCATCCATCTATCATCCATTCATTATCCACCATCCATCATCCATCCATCCATCCATCCATCCATCCATCCATTCATCTATTCATTATCTATCCATCATCCATCCATCCTTCCATCTATTCATCATCCATCCATCCATCCATCATCCATCTAGCATCTATCCATCCATCTATCCATCATCCATGCATCCATCAGCTATCCATCCTTCCATCTATTCATCATCTATCCATCATTCCATCCATCTATATATCATCCATCTAGCATTTATCCATCCATCATCCATCCATCCATCCATCCATCCATCCATCCATCCATCCATCTCTCCATATAAGGAAGAATAGTTTTCTGAGTGTGGAAAATGTGCTGGGCAGTACAGCACTATCTGCCTTGAACCATTCTTTAGCTCTTCCACACCCAGGAGTGGCATGGTTGTGACAATAAAGTCTTTGGTCTCTCTGGAGGTGCCCTACCTGTTCTCTGTTCCCAGCTGGGGCATCCCAGCAACATTTCCTCATGATTCATTTTCCAGAAGAGTCTGCGAACAGGAGCCATGTCTTTCTGATGTATTTGACAGAATGCAGCACTGGAGCCATCAGGGGATCAGCACTCTCCTACTGTATATAATTATAAAATTGCTCATGTATTTTTATTTCTTCTTATGTTAATTTGATGTTGTAATTTTCTGCTAATTTGACATCTTATTTCTCTACTTTGCTAGTATATTGTTTTTAAAAAATGAGCTTCTTGGGTCAGAGAGATGGCTCATTAGGAAAAGGTACTTGCTGTCAAGCCTGATGAACTAAGTTTTATCCCCAGAATACATATGGAAGGAAGAAATAACTAAATGTCCTCTGATCAGCACATATGTGCCATGGTGCACCTATGTGTGTGTGTGCGCACATCTGTGTGTGCATGTGTGTGTGTGCATGTGCATGTGTGTGCATGTATATGTGTGTATGCATGTGCATGTGTGTGCACGCATATGTGTCTCTGTGTCTGATGTAGTAATGCTTGAATACCATCTGTTAGTTCCATTTCTCCTCTAGAGACGGGATCATCATTTTACTTTTTTCAGGAAAAAATAATTGAATTTTGTCATTTCTTTATTGACCTCTACATGACCTCTATATTTCTCTACATGACCATTTTCCTTCATTGCCTTCTGTCATTTACTATATTCTTTGGGTTTATTTTGTTGTTGTTCATCAAATTTCTTAATGTGGATTCTTAAATTTTTTATCTTTCATCCTTTATTATTTTCATAACTATATGCATATGGATATATATCGTACCATATACGTGGTATCAAATTAACTTTTTCTGTAAAGAGCAGATGTGAATATATTTGGCCTGTCAGGCCTCCCACAACTATAGCACCCGATCCTGCTGATGCAGAACATAAACAGTTGTAGGCAACAAATCAATAAAATGAGTGTGTCCTTCCAGAAATGGTGGCTTAACGCTTGTAATCTCAACACTTGGGTGGCTGAAGCAGGTCATAGCAAGTTCAAGACCTGTCTGAGCTGCATAGTGAGTTAAAGGACCATCTAGCCTAGAGTAAGAGCCTGTCTCAAAACAAAACAAAACAGCAAAAGCAGAATGTGTCTTAGGAAAGCTTTGGTCACAAACTAGACATGTGTTCTAGATTTAGCTGCTGGGCTGGAGTTTGTAGACCTTCCTTGCTCTGAATGTTGTTCTATGCAGTAGAATCCCATAAAAATTGGATATTATGTTATGACTCAATTCTAATATTTTCTGAGTTTCATTTTTATTTATCCCAGTCAAAGTTTGGAGTAAGATTCTCAAAGATAGTGTTTGGATGTTCTTAATTTTCTTGCTTTTGAGTTGTGTTTTTCACCACTGAGTACTTCTCAGCTGCATTACAGCCAAAGACGGTTCCCCCGTCAAAGCTATTCAATGGGAAATGCAATGTAAAAATGTAAAACCATGCATCATATTAAATTTGTTAATAGCTGTGTTTTTAAAGTAAAAAGGATGGGGTCAATGAGATAGCTCAGCAGATAAGAAGGCTTTAAACAAGCCCGAGGACAAAAAGTTCAATCCCTGGAAACCACTTGATGAAAGGAGGGTATGGACTACCCTCCTGCATATTGTTCACTCACCTCCACAATACACTGGTGTGTGTGTGTGTGTGTGTGTGTCTAGTGTATGCCCAATGGTTACCATATTGAAGAATGCCACACTTTCAAGTGTTCTACGGTTGCATTGTCTGGTATATGGTCAATTTTTATAAATGTCCCATGTATATTTATAAATAGCCTACAATCTTTTGTTACTGGATGAAGCATTTTATACGTGTTCATTGACCAGGGGCTCTTGATGTGTTATTCAAAGCTTTGTATATTTCTTACCTACTTTTCTAGTTGTGATAAAATACCTTGACAACAACTAACTCAAGGAGAAAGGACTTAGTTTGGCTCACAGTTCAAGGGTACATTCCCCATGGCAGAGGAGTCCTGACAGCATGAGCTTCAGGCATTTAACACATTGACTCCAGAGTCTGGAAACAGAGAGTGTTGAATGCCTGTGAGCATCTCACTTTCTTCTTTTTATACAGTCCAATATTGTAGCCTAGGGAATAGTGACACCCACAGTGGGCGGGTCTTCTCACCTCAATTAATCTAGACAGTCCCCCATAGACATGCCCAGAGGCCTGTCTCCTGGGTGATTCTAGATCTCATCAAATTGAGAAGATTAAGGATCACAGTATCTCTAATGTTTTGAATAAGAAATGTGTTTGACCCAGGCGGTGGTGGCACACACCTTTGAGCTCAGCACTCAGGAGGCAGAGGCAGGCAGGTTGCTATGAGTTTGAGGCCAGCCCTGTCTACAGAGTGCGTTCTACAACAGTCAAGACTGTTTCACAGAAAAATCCTCTCTCAAAAAACAAAAAAATAAGAAAGAGAAAAAGAAAAAAATAGGAAGGAAGATGTGCAAGTGTTTGAATTCTTGGTCCCCAGCTGGTGACATGGTTTGGGGAGATAATGGAACCTTTAGAAGACTGAGCCTTGCCAGAGGAAGTTTGTCACTGGGGAAGGACTTGGAGATTTTATAGTCCACTCCACTTCCTGTTTTCCCTCTTTGCTTACTGACCGTGGACAATAATGTGATCAGCCAGCTTCCTGGTCCTGCCACCATGCTTCCTGGCCTGTTGCCAAGCCTTCTCTAGTGTTATGGAATCTCTCTCTCTCTCTGGAACCCTAAGCCAAAAGAAATGCTTTTCTTACTTATGTTGCTTTTGGTCAGGACATTTTAATCACAGCAATAGAGAAGTAACTGATACAGTATGCTTACTGAATTTTTAGTATGCTTGCTTGTCCAGTCAGAATAATAGGTGAAAAATCTATTTTGTCATTAACATTTTTAATTAAATAAATAACCAACCTCCTTCCTGTTCCTGTGCTCAGCTGAAAACCAGTGGTGGGGTTGTGGGACGGATCTTTCATTTTTGTATTTTTTAAAGTGTTTATTATCTCTATAACAGTATGTTTTTACAACATATTCTCTTCTTTGATCGATGGATCTCATTATCTTGCAAGTCATAAATTATAAGTATATATAGGGATTTTTTTTATCATAGACCCAGTACCTGTCATCCCTACAGAGATAGAGAAGACAGCAGTGTATAGGTGACTGCATAGAACTAATAAATTAAAAGCACCCATTACTCTTACTACCAACAATTACAATGAAGGGATATATATGGACTCCCATGATATTACCATTTTCACCTAGTTTCATTGACGATTACACTAATAGCATGTGAAGACAAATGAATTCATTTCCTCTAGCATCTTTCCCTAATATAAATAGCATCAAAGTGCTATGGAGTTAGTCTCATGGATTCCTCTAATTTGTTCCTCTCAACTTCCCTTTTTTATTGTTTTTATTGAGATATACAGTTTTCTCCACTTCTATCTCCCCTTCTACCCTCTCCTGCGATCCCCATGCTCCCCTCAATTTACTCAGGAGATCTTATCTTTTTCTCCTTCCTTTGTCGATTTATGGCTTTCTCTCTTAGGGCCCTCTTTGTTGTCTAGGTTCTCTGGGGTTGTGAATTGTAGGCTGGTTTTTCTTTGTTTTATGTCTAAAAGCAAAGTGAGTACAATGTGAAAAAAATCCTACACTGAGACTGTGGATTTTTCTTATTATCTTTGTACTTCTGCCCATTTTCTTCATACTTTTGAAATATGCACGCAGCTCTTAAATAAATGACTGTCTTTTAATTCAGCAGTTTTTTGTGATAAAATGGCTGTCTTGTTCTATTCTCTTCAAGTCTGGTTTGCCCTACATGTGCATGGCTCCGGTCATTTTCTTTTAGCTGTTGCTCATGTTATCTTTCTCTGTCCCTTATTTCCAACCCTGTCACTTTCTAGGCTTGTCTCATAAAGAGTGCATAACCAAGTTCTGCTTTTTAGTTTGTCTCACACTGTACTGTTAATTTTTCTTAACATAATGTTCCATTTTGGTTAAATTTATCACCTCGTAGTGATTTCCATTTGACCTGCTCACTTTATTGTATAATTTTTCCATTTTCATTTTTTCAGTTAGGTATTTCACTGCTGTTTCCCTGTTCAACGGGTTTGGGAGTTCTATACTCTGCTCCTATTCTTTTGACAGTTACTCTAGAAATGTTAATATTTTTCACTTATTAATGTCTAAAGTGAATTTTTATTTTCCTATCAGAAGATCCGAGGAGCCAGAAATCCTTGGGTTCCATTTGCCTTTTTCCTGATGTATTTTTCTTGTTAATAGCTTTTGTTCCACCAGTGATTGATGGTTTTCCATATTTCTATGTTTGTCCAACTCTACCTCCTCCATGTTCTTGGATCTTCCATCATCTCAAATTTTATCTTTAAATCGTGTGGGGGGGTGATGTTTGATGTGTGTGTGTGTATATGTGTGTGATGTTTGTGTGTATTGTTTGTGTAAGTACCACAGTACAACTCTGAAGGTCTGAAGACAACTCTCAGGATTAAGCCTTCCTGTTCTAGCATGTGTGTTCTGGGGACTGAACTCAGGTCTCCAGAACTGCACAGCAAGTGCTCACTGAGCCATCTCACCAGCCCTTCACTTCAAAATTTCCATTTGGAATCAGTTTTTTAATGCTACAATTCATTTTTAAAATTTTCTTTAGTAAGAAGTAAATATTTGCAAAATCTCTTGGCTGCTACTTATAAAAATGTAGTATTTTTTTGGAGACTATAAGCCTGTCTGAATTTTTACTTACTGCTTAAATACCAAAACATTTCTCAAATGCATTTTATTTGTATATTTATATGTATTTGTACATATTATTTTATTTGTATACATTATTTTAAATTACTACGTAACTAACCATAATAGTCTGAATGTTAAAATATAAACACTATTATTTCATCTTTTATTTATTTTTTGGTTTTTTGAGACAAGGTTTCTCTGTATAACAAACAGCCTGGCTGTCCTGGAACTCACGCTGTAGACCAGGCTGGCCTCAAACTCACAGAGCTGCCTCTGTCTCCCAAGTGCTGGGATTACAGGTGTGCTGCACCACCACCCGGCACACTATTTTTTTTTTACATAATTTCTGAGGTTGTGAACTACTAGAGCTGACAGAATTCAGCATGTGGTGGTCAGAAGAACTCAAGAGGTTCTTTTCTCTCCTTCTACCCTGAGTCTTCGCGATTGGACTCAGGTCTTGGTGCCTACTAGTACCTATCTACTTAGCCATCTCGCGAGCCCCAAATCACTGTTTTGAAAAGCTGCAGTCTGCGAGCCTGTTTCTCCTGTCCAGTGCTTGCTTCCTCATGGTGCTTTGTATACTGACAGATCTACTGGTCTCCTGGCCTTTTCAGGGAGTAGGAGGGGATTTGAAGCTCCTGGGAACATTCGAACTGATGTGAGTCCTGCTTCTACATGTATGTGTGTGTGTAAAGTTTATATTGGCATATGCGATGGCTCTCAATTAAAAATTTTTATTTCTGTTATTAATTTTCCAAGATGTGCAGTAACTCTGTAATTGACAAGCTGGGCGGCCAACAGTGACCCACAGTGAGAAAGGCAAAACTACCCAGCTGGCTACTCTTTCAAACAAACCCTTCCCATGCTATTTTGGTGGTGAGGCCAGAAATTAAGCTTAGTCACAGATGACAAAGTCCTTGAGTGTAAGGCAAGGAGGGCTTCACTCTATGGATGCCTGCTCTGCACTCAGTCCTGCACAAAGTACTGAGCCCAAGTGATGATGCAGCTTTGGACCTTGCCCTCAAAGAGCAGCACATCCAGCAGGATACATCACTAATACTCACTGATAGCCTACTGCTGTCCAAGACACCAGAGATATAGCTCAGCAGTAGTGCACTTGCCTGGCATCTTCATGGCCCTGGGCTCAATCCTCAACACCAAACAAAGACCTACTAGTTTCCAAAGACAGTTCAAAGGACTTAAGATGCATAAATGAACACATCAGCCAAATGTCCCACTCACCCATTGTTACAGAACTCAGCATAGAAGAGATACTAAACATCTGGGATAAAAAAGATGGATCAGTGGATAAAGTCACTAGATGCCAAGTGTGGTGACCTTGGTTCAGTCTCCATTTCAGGGACCTTCATAAAGGTGGACAAAGAGAACGGACTCCTGAGAGCTGTCTTCTGAACTCCACACGCCCACTGTGGCATGTGTGCCCATGCACATAAAAGATACATACATAAATATTAAAACTAAAAATGCATGCACTCCCAATGTGAAGCTTATGTGATGTGTTAGAAGGTGACAAGCACCTTAGAAGAAGTAGAGGCAAACAAAGGAAACAGGCTTGTTGAAGAGAGGAGGAGACAGAGTGATATGGAATATGGTGGTCAGGGTGGCTCTAGGTTAGATCCATGGCAGCTTCCTAGAGAACCTCAATGTTCAGGGGCTGAGGACAGATAGAGGAGAGCACGCTATGACCGTGGGAGATTAAGGAGGCTCCCGGGGGAGAGTCCCATGAAATGACTCTGGAAGGAAAAGAAATCAAGAGAAAAATGTCAGCAGTCTGTAAGATGAGTGAACCTGGGACCCAGGGAGAGCCACAGATGGAAGGTCAGGGGGCATGACTGGCCAGTACTCCTTCTGAGAACAGTGAGAGCTACAGTAATGATGTAGGAGGGTCATCTGTCTATGTGTTACTTTCATTGGTTAATANGTGTGTTGTTATTTCGGGGTATAAGCTAGCCATGCGGGAGCTGGGCTGGACGAAGAGCAGGGCCCGCTCCCCTTATTACTACACAGTAACAATAACAGAGCGGGGGTATTGGGCCACAGTCCATGGACCCCTTTGTCAGTGTCTTAGGTTTCTGCCATTGTGATGAATAGGATCGAAAGCAACTTGGGGACGAAAGGGTTTATTTTATCTTCTGCTTTTAGATAGTAGTCCGTCACTAAGGGAGGTCAGGGCAGGAACTCAAGCAGGGCAGAAACCTGAAGGTGGGAGCTGATACAGAAGCCATGGAGGAGTGATGCTCACTGGCTTGTTCTATGGCTTGTTTAGCCTGATTTCTTATAGCACTCACAGCCATAAGCCTAGTGTGGTACTGCCCAAAGTGAACTAGGTCCTCCGACATCAATCATTAATCAAGACGAGACCACAGACCTGCCTACAGGTCAATCATATGGGGATAGTTTCTCAATTAAGATTCCTTCTTCCCATGTCAGGCAGTGATGGTGCACACTTTTAATCCCAGCCCTTGAAAGGCAGAGGCAGGTGGATCTCTGTGAGATCGAGGCCAGCCCGGTCTATAGCCAGGGCAGGCTCTAAAGCTACACAGAGAAATCCTGTCTCTAGATTTGTGTCAAGTTGACAAAAGCCAGCCAGCACAATCAACAAATTATGGAAAACTCTAAAACCTGTAGATCCTCTCAGAACTGTGCTGGGAGCAAATCTTCCCAGAGTTACCATCCCCAAATTAACAGGAGACTTGCCTCTGAGTATACATCCAAGTCATGGGGTGCCCACATGGAATGGGTGGGTGAGGGCAGCGTGGCCATCGTCACGTGTCTATTTTGTCTTCTAGAGATTCTGACCCTGTCTTGGCGTAACATCAGCTGGTAGGACAGTGCTGAGACTGTGTCTTGAGCTCTCAGAAGGAGGCAGGAAACTGTGGCCAAAGCCCCAGCAACATTTGCCCATCAAACAGGAGAAAGGAAGTTGTGCCAGGAAGTATATGTGGCAACCCCTCCCTAGCCTCGGCCTTAGTGGCCCAGTCCAGCAATGTCTCAGATCTCATCTGAGACCTGTCATGGCAGCAGTGACCACTCTTTCACAGATGGCATCATCCACCCCCATAGTGGTCAAGGTAGTCAATATGGCTCCCAGTTCCAAAGACATGCAATCTGTGAATAAAGGTCTCAGAGTGACTTGAGTTCTCTGTACACACACCCTGGTCCCATGGCCTCTCTGAGTTGGGACTTCCTGTGGCTACAGATGCAATAGTTTCTCAGGCCCTTTTTTTGACATTTTTCCACAGAACCCTGGGTACCGTTGTAAACCAACATCTGGAACCCTGGTCTCCGAAAGCCTCACGGGTTCTCCCCAGAAACCTCTCTTGCCTCCACACTCTCTCTCTAACTGGAAAGCCTGGCAGGAACTTGTGCCCATTGCAGTGGGGGCAGAGATTCCTATGTTGGCAGCCACAATCACTTTCTTCTTCTGTATGATCACAGACGTAGATGGAAATTGCAGTTGGTCCAAACACAGTGTCAGAATATTGTAATGAATGAGATGGAGTCTCTCACTAGGGAGTCCTGTAAAGGGAGAGAGACTACCAAGAACAGATGAGAATTTCAGATAACGGCTGTGTTATCAATAAAAGAGGACAGTAGATCAAGGCAGTGTGTGATTGGCTGGGTCCTATGAGATGTGGCCATCAGCAAGACCTGCCTCCCAAGGGGACATTTAAGTTTAGAGTGACAGAGGGCGGATGGGAGAGGGCTATAAAAAGGCAGTGTGGGTATAAACAGAGAGTCTGAGGAGGAACCTCAGGGAGCCGGCAGGGAAGGGGATGAATCTAGACAGGACACTAGGTGAGGTCACATGACTTGGTCTTCTATTTCAAGTCAGATATTTTAAGGCAGGCTAGTGATGTGATCTAATTTACATTTTTTGAAGAGTGACTGTCTGCCATGATGAAGTGGACAGCAAGGGAACTGAATTGAGAACAGGGGTTACCAGCGAAGATCTTCAGGCGGAGACCTCAGGGACTGAGGCAGGGTTGGATTGAGTTGGTGGTGGTTTCCTAGTGAGAAGTGGTTGGTTTCCTCTTGTGTTGTTTTAAGATTTATTGTTGTTTTGGAATGTGTATGTGTGTGTGTGTGCTTGTATGCCACATGTATGCAGATACCCATGGAGGCCAGAGAAGGGTGTCAGATCCCTTGGAACTGCAGTCACAGGTGGTTGTAAGACGAACTCAGGTCTTCTGGAAGAGTAATAAGTACTCTTCACTGCTGAGCCATCTCTCCTTCCTCATCCTCATTCACGGTTTTTATTATTGGTGCTGGTGGTTTTGGGGATTTTGTTTTGTTTTGGTTTTTGTTTGCTTGTTTGTTTTTAAGACAGGGCTACTCTGTGTAGCTCTGCCTGTCCTATAACTAACTCTGTAGACGAGGCTGGCTTCAAACTCAGAGATCCACATGCCTCTGCCTCCCGGGTTCTGGAATTAAAGGCATGAGCCACCACCGGACCGACTCATGTTTTAAATAGACCTGTGCTAATGAAAGGAGTCAAGGATGTATCAAAGGATCAGCCACATCCTGTCAGAGACATGTGCTATGAGCTGAAATGAGGGGACCACAGAACAGTTGATGGGACAAGAGTCCAAGAGCCTTATTTATACAATTGCATGGATCAGAGTGTCAACATCAGTGAGTAACAGAAAATATACCACACCTGGCCTGGCCAGCAAGGAGATATCTTGATGCTAATAATTGAGAAATCCAGTTGCAGTTCAGAATCTTGGCACAGTCTCTATCTGCTTCCCCATGAATTTATCCATCCTCATCCTTCCTTACCTCAGTGGGGAAAGGGTTGCTTTGGTTCCAATCATGACACCCACCAGTAGAAGCTTCTGTCAACCAACCCTCTAATAGAAGCCATAAACTTCTGTTCAATTTTATTCCATTCATTCATAGCACCTGTCATTATGGCAATGAGGATGGGCCACACTGTTTTCATAGCAGAATATCTGGTTACCAAAGAGGGAAGAGAGGAACGGAGTCTAGGAAAGGATGCCGGTGCTGACATCCACAAGACCACAGTTGACCACAACAGCTGTTTACATGTCCAATGGGAGTTACCACGGGGCAGGGGGAAGTAGGGCTGAGTCTCAAGAGAGAGGTCAGGATGGGAGATAATGCGGTAGCTGTCACTGGAGTGCAGATCGTTCTTACTCACAGGAGCCTGAGAAGACCATCCTGACAGTGGCTCCGGTGAGCTCTGGCAGGTCCTGAGGAGAAGACATGAGAATACAAAGGAACAGCCAGTGGGCTTGATGGAGAACCTGGCAGTATATTGCTAAGTTCAAAGTTGAAAAAGAAAAACAATTCCCATCAGCTGAGCAAAAAAAGTGCATTGGATGTGGCTGGACAGAGGCCATCAATGACCTTGACAAGTGGCATGTCAGCAACTGGAAGTGAGGAGCAGACATGGGGAATACTGATGGCCGGTGGCTCTTCCAGAGCACGAATGGGGAAGAACAAAGAGGTCTTTTGGAGGGAACATGGAGTAAAATGAGGTTTGTGTAGTAAGGCTGGAACTATGGTGAGACCTTGTCTGAAATAAAGGAAAGAGAAAGTGAAAGAAGAGACCATGGTAGGAAGGGCTGAGTCAAGCCAATCAACAATCCTGTCCTGCTGCTCCGGGGATTCCAGACTTGGGCCAAGCCTGGGGATGAGTTGACTCTGACTCATGGGACAGAGTTGGTGATCGGGATCAGGGCAGTGCTACAGGGGGAGGGTGCCAGAGATCTCTAAGATGTTCCTCTGCCTGGAGTTTTCTTTCCTCCTACTTCTCACTCTGTTATCAGGATCTCACACCCACTCCTCTGCCAGGTACCTTCCTGGATGCCCCTTCCCCTCCACTCCCAGAAGGGCAGGATCCCCCATCATTCTGATTATCTTTAGAGTGGGGGGATGATGAAAGCTGTGCTGAGGAAAACAAACCCTGAATTTGGAACAACCAACTATGATGTAGATCTTAGCGTGCATTCTTTAAAAAAATACTAAGATTTACTGGTTTTATTTTTATGTGTGTGCTTTGCCTGCATGTATGTATGTGCACCATGTTCATCTGGTGCCCACAGAGGTCAGAACTGAAGTTCCAGATGGTTGTGAACTGCTGTGTAGGCACTGAGAGTTGAACCCAGGTCCTCTGGAAGAGTGAGGGTGCTCTTTACCACTGAGCCAGCCCAACGTGGGTTCTTTTACATTTATATTTTAATTATGCTCATTTATTTCTGCTAGGATATGTGGAGGAGTGTAGCTTTGGTGAAAGGGTGTCACTGTGCGTGTGTGGGTGTCAGGGGATACTTGCGGAATTCAGTTCTCTCCTGAGGATTGAACTCAGGTCGACGGGCTTAGAAGTCCTTTTATTCCCCCCTCCCCCAAGCATTTCCCAAGCCCTCAACTTGGGTTCTTTTAAAGATTCAGTTTTCTTTGTGCTCACAAATATGAGTTATGCTCATGATAAAATTAGTTTGTTGGTGGAGTGGTTTGCCAAGGCAAGGTCCTGAGTTTAACCCCCAGTATCACAAAAAAATAAAAAGTTTGGAGAGCTCAGAAAAGCATTTTAAAAAGAATGCAAAACCTATCCTCAAGCACCAGCTCAGAGGCACTTACTTCTGTATATGTGTGTGCATACACATGTGAACACACATGCTCATGTGCCAATGTTTTGGAGCATAGCACAAAGGTCCCTTGCATCCACAGATCTCCAGAGAAACCAGGAATGCTGAGTACACAGAATTATCTTTCCAATGTGAAGACAAAAAACCTCTTCTTCCATCCAAAAGGCTGAGTCTTGCAAGTGATTAACTGTCTGGTGATCTGTGTTATCCGTCCAGCCAAGCCATAGGCCATATCACACTCCTATAACTAGGACTGGAGGTGGCTAGTAATCTCAATGACCCTGATATCCACAGGCTTCCCCAAGCACCCACAACGAGAACCAGAGGTGGCTAATGACCCAAATGACCTCTATGCTATCTGTATGACCAAGACCAGCCCAGACTTTTCCTTAGGCCCTTAAGCTAGTACAGGTATCTTTAGAACCCATTTTCTTGGAAGGCATGACAGGTACCCTGAGTTGAGTTTCAATGTAATTATGCTTCCTTGTGCATCAGAATTGTATTACACCAGGAAACTTTTTTCCAAATTGTATTGTGCTTAAATACATTGGTAATAAAGCGCCTATTATTAAACTCCCCAAGTCTGACCCAGGTTGATGAATTCAGTTTGTACCAGGATTTCACTCTTATCTCTTTGAGCAGTTTGCTTCCCTGTCTGACACCTGCAGGGACCCCCTCACCTGTGGGCCCTTGCACATTGTTGGGGACCCATGTTGGGGTAACATCTGTGGGGGTCTAGCCTCAACAGGCTCATATGTTCCAGGGTAGGGGTGGGTGGATTAGGAATGTTAGAAAGAAACAGACACAAAATAAAAGGACAGGGACACAGAATAGAGTCAGGAGGGCAACCCAGTGAATACTGAATTCACCCCATTTATTTTCCATATGCTTTATATGCCCCAATCCAAAAAGGGGGAGATGGAAGAAGGCAAAAGACTCCTTTACCATGATACAAAGAACAGAGCAATTACCTCCTCAACACCTGAAACACCAACTAACTATACCTGGAGTTAAGCATTCTGTTGTTTAGGCGGGACATGCAGTGACCACAACCTAGGCCAAGTATCCTGTAGGTAGCCACACCCTGGGTCGAATCTCCTGTTATAACCTCGAAGGATCAAGAGTAAATCTGAACTCTCTGACCTTCGGTCAAGGTTTCCACCATCTATGGGCTCTGACAGCACACATGTGGTTGCTCACATGCGTGTGTAGGCGGAGGCCAGAGAATAAGATCAATAACATTACTCGGGAGCTGTTCACTCTGTTTTTGAAGACAGTCTCTGATTGGTCTCAGACACGCCAGGAGCAGGGTGGGTTGGCTGGCCAGTGAGCCCAAGAATCTTTCCATCTTTGCCTCTCCAATACTAGAAATACAGGCACTCACCACCACACCCAGCTTTTTTCACACCGGTCCTGGGGATCAAGCTCAGGTCCTTGTGCTGGCACAGCTGGCACTTTGCCATCCAAGCCGTCTCCAATGCCCCAGGTGTTTTCTTCTGACACATGGGCTTGGGTCTTTATTGACTCCCTCCCAAACTCATCTTCTTTTGATTAACTTGAGCCAGGCTTGGTGTTGTGGAGGTGTAAGTCATAAACAATCCCACACCAGTTGGGATTTAAAGGGGTATTTATTTTAAGGGTAAAACTTAT
>LOEQ01000639.1:372079-382326 GCA_001685075.1 Bramus lutescens | reverse complement strand
CACATGCTCCATCAGTCCCAGTCCAGCTGGCCTTGGTGAGCTACCATTAGATCATTCCCATCGTCTCCATGGGTGGACGCACCCCTCGTGGTCCTGACTTCCTTGCTCATGTTCTCCCTCCTTCTCCTCTTCCTACCACAGTGTGTAGTAATTTACTGCAGCCATGAGAACATCACTGTCAAAATGATGTGAGGCTAACCATTAAAAATCTGATTTTACCAGTAAAAATGGGGACCTGGATAAAGCAGAAGAAAAAAAGGTACCTAAAAATAGAAACAGTGCAGTCAAAAAGTCAATTAAGATGCTATTAATGGAAGATATTTGTAAAATAAGTTCTCAATACACTCTGTCCAAAACAACACACTGATAGTTTGGGAAAGGTCTTAGAAATAAGCAAGCAGAAATGAAAACTGCACTAGAAAAGATAAAATAGGGGAAATTTCCCCAAAGACATATTGTCTAGATAACAGAAAGTAGGACAGAACAGTAAGAAATCAGTCTAGAATGAATATCTAAATATAATATCCAAATAGAAATTTCAGAAAGAACGCCTTGATGCAAATACAGGAAGTCACCAGGGAAAGAAGCTGGAGAGATGTCTCAGTGATTAAGAGCACTGGATGATCTTCTAGAGCCCCAGATTGGATTCCCGGCATGCACTTGGCGGCTTGTAAGTTCCAGATGATCCAATGCCTTCTTTGGACTCCACAAGCACCAGCCATACATGTGGCACATACACTTAGATGCAAACAAAACACCCATACCCATATAATAAATAAATATATTGATTAAAAAGTAATGTTCTGAATTAAACAACATAAGTTACCACACATCTGGCCACTGAAGGAAACAGATTCATGGAAAGATAATCCTGAGGAGTCTCACAGTACCATATGCACTTACAGAACGAGACTTTAAACATTGGGATCCAAACAAACTTTTGATTTCACAGTGATTAAACTAAGAGCTAGAAGATGATACAACCTCCACAATCTTAAAATTCTACATCCAACCAAGCTTTCCAAAAAGGGCAGCACTAAAATAAAGGATATACAGGTATACCATAGTCTAAAGGAAATGTAACTTCCTGTCATGTTTCCTTATAAAACTCCCATGGAATGGATTCTACCAAGCAAAAGGTGATCAAAAGAGAGAAAGACATTGCAAAAAGAAAGAAAATACAGCAACGAAAGGAAAGCTCTTGACATAAGGAGGTGTCTCCCAAGGGAGAGCTCTACATCAGCCCAGGAGACAATAGAGTCCAATAAGAGAAAATGTTGAAAATTAGAATATAATCCCCCTTCTGGGCTAAGATATTTGAAGAACATTGAAAGAATTAGATAATTGGTGAAGAATTTGGGTTGAAATTGTGATAAGTACACAATGAACTAAACAGAAAAAAAATCTTCAAAAAAGGGAATGCAATTTAAAATACTGTTTCTGAATTACCTATTCTTAATATAGGAAATAATTATTGTTTAAATATACGTAGAGTTTTGACAACTATATAGGCATTGGAGATGCAAGAAACCTCTGTGTGTGTGTGTGTGTGTGTGTGTGTGTAGGCATGTGTATGGAGTCAGAACATAATGTCTAAACCAAAACATCTGTAAGTAGCACTATATTTAGTAATTCTTCCCAACTTTGTTCGAGACATGGCACACATGCATAAATATTTATAAGGCACACCGGAATAAATGGAAAAGTCTGATTAAGATTGGAGGCAAGCAGACAGAGGCTTGTGCCACCCCAGGTTCCACCTGACCACCCCGGGGGCAGAAGGGATCAATATCTCCCCACACCTGCAATCTATTTTCTGCTTACTGATTGAGAATCTCTGATTTAGAGATGAGAGGCAGGTACCAGAAGAATAAGAGAGAAGTGATTTTCTCTTGGGAGAGGAAGGAATAGGGACAACATACAAGGAATGAAATTCTGCTGTGTTTCATAGAAAATCTTCCCGAGCCATACATCACTTTGGCTATAAGAAGGAAAAAGTAAATAAAAACAAATTATTTTATGAAAATAAAGGCTGAACTGAGAATGGTGGTGAGCACTAGGCATTTTGAAGTGCTAAGTGTACATGCATCTCCTGTTTGATTTCCATAACAATTGGAAATTAAGCAGTGGTAATTGCCACATTCACATCGCTGATATGAAGCACAGAACAGGAGAAAGGAAGTACCCTGTTCATATGAACACAGCTAATAAATACAATATCAATATCCAGAAAGACCTTTGTCCACATAGCAGAACCAAACCCCCAAACAATCTTGCTGCATTGCCTCTGAGTGAGACCAGGAGTGGAGTGTCCTGATGAAGGAACTTATAGACCAGGTTAGAGGAAATTCCTCAGCGAGGGATTTTGAGAAATGGAGAATTTTTGACCAGCAAGAAAATGGGCTATAATTGCCTACACACATCAGAAAAGTAAAGAGTATTAAACTAATTTCCATTGCCTCCCTAGCCTTCCAAGTTAATAAACTCCCATGACAGGTCCTGTATTCCTCTTATTATCCTTATTCCATCAAGTGCCCTGTAATTTTAGAGGTAAGCATCTCTGTTCTGTGGGTCTTCATGATTTAACATGAAGTTTGAACCCAGGGAAGCCAAACTCAGAGGGTATAATCACAGTTTCTCACATTGCCACTTAATCAGTTTAATGAGATTGCCCCTGTGGTTTGAATCCTTATATGCCTCCAAATTCAAGTCAGAACTCAACCTTCAAGAGATAGTATTAGGAAAGGAGGCCTCTAAGAATGGCCGTAGTCCCCTTACAATGAACTCAAGAGAATCTGTCAACTCCTTTTCCTTCTTCCACCATGTGAGTGGTACAGTGCCCCCCATTCCCTACATCGAGATGTAGCAAGAGACACGACCAATGAAACAGAAAACCAGCCTACACAAGACACTACATTTGCTAGTTCTGTGATTTTGGACTTTACAGATGGCAGACCTGTGAGAAATTAATTTTTATTTAGAAATTATTAAGTCTAATGTATGTCATTAAAGCTGCGAAAACAGACCATGTCACTCTTGGCTACCATGATTTCAAATATGAACTCTGCTTCATGCAAACCGCTTTCAGATATATTCAATTCAATGTTTTATGATTTAAAGCTGAGGGGGAAATGTTGGAAGACCATTCTGTATGTAAAATTCATAAGTAAGGTTATTTTAGCAACCAATGCAATTAAGACGTTTTCTGGCATTTTTAAATTATAAAACTTTCTGAAATCTTACCTTCAGAAAATCTCAAATTATTACTCCAGACACTTGTGTGAACAGAAAAACATGAAGTTTTAAATAGATAATTCAAAGAGAACAGCAACACTGATTTCTAATAATACTACTTTATATCACAGAGACCACTCAGTTAATTTAAATTAACTTATCAGTGACAGTGAATTGAGTGATAATGGAAATGTCTTCCTACAGTTTCTCCATCTCCCCCTTTCTGGAAACCAGTCATGCAGGTATTTATAGACCTTTCTACAATACTCAGCCCACACATGACCCTCTACATATACATATACACAACCCTAGCCTGATAATAGAGTATTTATCATTGTCTACAACTAGATCCCACTCAGAGCAACTTCTAATTCCAAAGCAAGAAATACACTGTGCTGGCAATAATCTGAGGCTAGATCTGGAGTTGTTCATATAGAAATATATCCCCACTTGCCTTCTCTCTCCTAACTGCTCTATACCATTGCTCTATACTAATAATTTATCTCCACAGCAAGAGACAACTCTTTTCTGGGACAGGAGTCATAGGTTAAAAGAACTGCCCTTCTTGGACTAGAAAAGCAATTGTATGTGTGTTTCATTCTATATTTTTAAATAAATGAAAACATTTCATTATTTAAATATCTTGGTCTCAGTTCATACAAATTTGTGTAATCCTTATCTCCTCCTTTCCAGTCCTCACAAAATTCTTTTTAGGGAACTCACCCCTTAATATCCCTTATTTATAATTGATCATTCAACCAGATTAGTCTTTGAGGGGGTGCTCACCAAATTAAGGAATGATGGTATATCTATACTAATCTAGAAGATATATTTTAAAACTTAACCCCACAAAAGAAAATCTGAATGTTATATCCTGTTTGCTGCAGTATCTGACACAGTCAGTAACTGGCTTTCTATTCCATAGACATTCAGTCACCTGTAAGAGAATCATGTCTTCTCTGACTTGGAGTAGCTGTTCCTAGTTTCATGACGAGCGAACTGTCCCAAGCACTGTTGCTGAGAAACTTCAGTTCTTTACTCTTGATTAAATACTGATAGTAGTCAACCTGCCCAGTCACCATGAAAATGGATGGCTGATGTCAGCAAGGCAGCAGGTGATCCAGAGACAACATTAACTAAAGTTAAGTTCTTCCGATGCATACTTGAAGTAGATAGAGCAGAATGATGGCAGGAGCTGGCCTTCTTAGCAACAAGGATTATAATTTTAAAAAAAAGTTTTCTCTTAAACTGAGGCTATTTCTCAAGAAAAAGAGCATTTGATCATGTTTACTTAAAAAAAAGTAATTTTCTCTTCCCATAGACACTAATCTGCTCCATATTCAGCGCTAGGGAAATATTTTCTTCACAAAAAGTCTTTTAGCATGTTTAAAGGACAATATCACTGACAGAATTCTGGTGGAGTAGCATGGGTGTCAGTCATGAGCTGCTGTTGCTGTAACACACCCAGCTGGTAGAACCTTTCCAGATTCCCACGTGCTGTCTCTTCTACACAGGCTTGCAGTTTGGTTATGTCTTTCATTAGCCAGTAAGGATCAATAAAGGGAAGAAGTGGAGGCTTGACAAAACTGATACTATAAGAATGGTTGGGTTTTTTTTTTTGGTATTCTTTCCTGGGATTTTCAGCTATGAAGAAGTCTAGGGCAAAGATGAAGTAGAAAGGAGTGTCTCAGATACTGAGGAGTGCTGTGCTTTGGCCAATAGTTCTGGTGAACATCAGGAGCAGCGATGAGATTGCACCAATCCAGAAGAGTGACAAATAATGAATTGTTATTTAAAGTCATTAAATTTTAGGGTGATTTGCTTGGAAAGTACAGGTAACTATATCAAGGTATACCAGAAGCCCAAGATTATCCATTGAGCTCTGCTTGTGTGTAAAAAAAAAGGGACTCTGAATAAATTTTAGCAAACCTTTCTGTTATATTGGTTATTATTTTTCTGTTTTATGGCATTTTATTTAGTTTCATACATGGCTCTAATTTTGTAATTTGGTGTAAGCTCTTCCAGTTATTAGATTCCCAATCATCTTTAAATTTATCTATTTATTGTATGCTTTTTACCATAATCCTCTGTTATACCCTCTTACTGTTTTCCTCTCCCAAATCCTTCTTCCTAAGACCCCTCCCTCCTCCTATTTTCAGGGCTTTTATTTGTTTGTTTAATACAAAAAAGTATGTATGCTGTTCAAGTGTTGTTATTTTTGCGATAGTTTGAGTAAAAATGATGAAACCGGAGTTTACCAGATATCTCATAAAAGTAATAAAGACAGAGTTATTCTTAATAAGAGGCAAATGTGACAGCCTCCAAACCTAACTTGGCCCCACTGTTGAAGTGTAAGAGATTGGAGGATGATTCCTTGCTAAATAGAAGGTGAGGTGAGTCAACGGTCCACGGGTCATAGACTTCTGGCCTCCTCACTTTCTTGAGCTCCCTGCATCTGTCAACAGCACCATGACCCTGAGCCTGTGGACAGATGTGTTTGTGTTTAGAGCACCCTGGACAGACGAACAGCAACTACCCCAATTCCCAGCCATGCTCACTGGCTGTCCAGGAGGCATGGGAGCATGGGATTTCACACTGTTTATTTGTGGTTCTTTTAAGTAATGTCCAGAGACCTACATTTCATGCTTGTTTGAAAGTATATACGTAACAGGGGAAGCTGTTAAGCAGCAGTTGGCCTTCGCTCTAGTTATTTACTTATTTAGTTACATGTCAGCATGCAGTTCATTTAGTCATAAGTCTTCTCAGTTTGTAAAACGACCAGGATTTGAGGGTATAGTTAGGAAATTTGCATCTTATATTTATAAATATTTCAAAACTATCATATTTGGCTGCCAATATTTAAATTTAAAAAGAAGCAATTTCTTTTTAAAAAATGTTTTCTTTGATTAATAATATGATTTCTTAAATAGGACCAGATAAATGAACATAAATAATCCATTTCTGGGTGTCAAAAAAAAACTTACAAGTTTTCCTAAAATAAACTGAGTCAAATTCCTTGAACATGCTGAAAACTATTTCAAGATAAGCAGATTCAAGCAAATCAGAATTAAGCAGTCCTTTGTAAGCAATGCATTTTTTGCTACAAAAACTCTTACGCAGAAAAGACTTGTTCATGGGGAGGAAAAAAAAATCACATCCAAAACAAACAAACAAACACTTTTATGCTATTTCTCATTGTATGCATGGGCAACATAAACAGTATTGTTTAGGAAAAACAAAATTCTAGATCAAGAGGGACACAATGGGAAGAGAGCTAGACGAAAAAAAGCTTTCAAAGCAGTAATGCCACCTCTGTCTCTTCTAAGATGGCCAGGATGGTTTGTCATGCTGAACATGTTCTCCCTGGTACTTCATTCTGTGCACCAATCCCCATGGCATTACTCACAAGGCAGTTCACTGAGAGAAGAGGCATTTTTTCTTTGGCTTTTGGAAGTTTTTCTATGCAGGACAAAAAGGAAAGGGCAGGATGCTTTGCTTCTACAGATACTCCCAATCTGCCCTCTCAGGCCTCCTCTGTGTTCCCCTTGGTATCACAGGGAAAAAGGAGGAGTGGTTGGAAAGGCAGAACGAACCCCTAGTGGACGCTGAATGACACTCAGAACAGGTGACACACAGCTGCCTCCTCCTGGCTTCTCGGAAAATGCCCCTTAAAACAGAGAGGAGAAGCCACTTTGCTGAATCTAAAGGGATAGATTCCCCAGGCCCCTTCTCACACTCATTTTTAAAACTATCACCAAGCAATGAGTTGTAAGAGATAAAAGTTTGTTTGGAAATTCCATTCTCCCGTGAACTGTGGTTAAAAGCAAATGGCTCCCCCTTCTCTCGTTTTTGCTAGAGATTTACACACCTTCCAAGGCAGTCCAGGTCTTCTTTCTGTGACTGGACTAGAGAGAAGTTGAAGCTTACTCCTGACAGTAACAAGCTCCACTTCTGCCTTGCGGGGCTAGGTTCAGGCAGGTCAAGAAAATCAGATCAAATCCAATACCTAAAAAGTGGGGTCAGACAGCTTTGGGAGGTTTATACTAAATCAACTTGAGCATTAACATCGCTCTGTTCTCAAAGCTATGTGGATTCTGAAGATCCCCTGAGTTATGAGTGGTTTCAGGTATCAGGTCCCCTGATATTCAGGCACAGCCTTAATACAAAACAACTAATGATGTCAGCACAGAGAATACACTTGTTTCTATTGTTATTACTGCTTATTCAAAGAAGCGCCCCCTCTCAGACTTTGAAGAGTATATACACACATATACATATGCACACAATCAAATATGCACACATACATAAACACCCATTCTGCTTTCACATTGATAAACTTCAAGAACACATAGTTATCAACTTTTGCTATTCTTCATTATCAACATTCTTAGTTTTCGTAAACTTACTTGACAGTTATAATAATAATAATTAGCACTCTGCACGGATTTACAGAAATGCAGGCAAGATTCTTAGCTTCATCCTCTGTTCGCATGTCAAATGTTAAGTACATGGAAAGCTCAGTGTGGAGTATCAGATAGTTTGATTCTTCCAGTTTCAGCTGGAAAAAATCCAAGCTCTTTCTATACCCAGAGAAACGCCACAAGCTGTTCAATTGCGCCCCCTTCCTGTCAGAGGTGAAATTGATGCAGAATGAAAACAGCTTTGCCTCTTACAATGGAAAATTAAGAGTTGTTATCCTACAAGGACCCTCTGTCAGACAAGTAAAAATGCGCAGGGTTCAGAGTGTGGAAGAATCTCCTTAAAACCATCTTTACACTGGATCTGGAGGTAAACAGGAGTCCTAGAACTTGGGAACGCAAAATCTTAAAGACTGCCTAAAAGCATGCCCGTGGTTACAATGTAGTCTAAAAGTACATCAAGTGTCATTACCTAAATAACCTATTCAGAGTACTGTGACGGGGATAATGACAGGAGTATCATTAAATCATGAGCTAGCAACTGTGTGTTCAAACACCGACAAGACATGAATTGCCAAAAGTGATTCCTGGACAACTAAGATGAAATTTAAAATTCTCCAAGAATAACAGACTTACAGTAGAATAGGGACATATTTGTCCAGATTGGCAGCTGAAAAAAAAAGCTGTGGGCAAAAGAACCAACTGACCTTGTATGCAAGATGAAGTGGGTACAGTATTCAGTCTGAAGCTTGCAAGCAGGCTCAAAATTAGTACAGAACTCACTAGTATATACTCAGTTAAATATCAGTGTTGTACATTTTCCCCATTCAGTGAAACTTCTAACAACACTTAGAGAATATAATTCTGCACTGAGTCCCCACAGTACAGGAAAAGGCTTTGAGAGTCACTTCTTTCTCTACAGAGTCAAAGCACTCAAGAATTAAAACCTTCAGTAATAACGAGATAGAGAGTATTAATATTCTGGGTCTTTGTGAAACAATAGTGAAAAACAAACAAAACAAAATAATGGACCATGGTGTTATATAAGTTAAGAAGGAAATGATAAGATTGTTGCAAACATGGCTTATTGGGCATAACAAAAGATGTGGAGAATTAAAATAAACTAAATGAAGTTAATATACTTTTGAACATATGATTTTGTAGTTGGGATTTTTCGGAGACCTAATCATCTATAAATTTAAAGATAAAATTTGCAAAGATGATGAGAAAAACCTCAAAATAAAAGCAAAAGAAGTAAATCCAAATTTATTAAGAGTAAATAAAATAATACTGATATAAATATGCAATTTCTTATTTTTACTTAATACACTTTCTAATTAAAATAGAATCACATCACTCTTCCCTTCTTTAAACCTTTAGCTTCTTTCATGCCCTGCTCCATCTCCTCTGCAAATTGATGTTCTTTTTTCTTTATTATTGCTACACATGTGTGTATATGTGTGCATACATACACAAACATGACTGCAACCTGCTGAGTGGTTTTTTTTATATCTACATTATTTCAAGGTTGACCATTTTGTGCTGTATAAACAATTAGGGGACTCTTCCCTGAGAAAGACTAATTTCCCATCTCTTGTAGTCATTAGTTACCTATAGCTCTTTGTCTAAGGCATGGACCCCATGTGATTTTCCACCTCCTGCCTTAGTATGTCTAATGATATTTGGAGCATGAATAATAAAAACCCAGAGACAGATATTGGGTTCAAGCTGAAGATCAGAAAAGCAAAACAGCTCAGCCACTAGAAAAGTCTTACCTCTACAAAGGCTGGGTGAGAACAGACTGAGCCCTGAGCCTATGTCTCTTCCCATTTTATATTCACCTTTAGTCACATGAGGCGTGTGACTCCCTATTACTTGGATTAAAGGTCTTAGCCACTACCACCCAGATCTGCTCCAGCATTGATCTTGTGTAGCCCAGGATGGCCTTGAATCCACAGAGATCTATCTGTCTCTGTCTTCCACCTGGGATTAAAGGTATGTGCCACCACTGCCTGAGCTCTAGTGGCTTAATTTTGCCCTCTGATTTTCAGGCAAACTTTATTAAAGCGTAAATAAAATATCACTATATTTCCCTTTTTGTCTACAATAAAAAGAAGGCTATAAGTAATATAAGAAAGCTATATACAATAAGGACAATAACTATATACAATATATACAGGCAGTAAATACATTGACAATGTCTAGTCTATTTGCATTTGACAAATTTTCAGAGAAAGTACTCCATATCTATCCTATCTTGTGAATCCAAAGTCTTGTACCTAATTTACTTTCTACCCTAGCTTGCTTTCTGCTTCTGGTAGACAAGGAAAACTTTAACTATAACTATCTAGTTTTCAACTCCTTCAGAGACCCAAGAAGAAAACAATATTAACTGAGTAAACAGAAAGTACATGCCAGCAACTTCTGAAAATTGTGAGAAATGACAGAAAAGGCTGGCTGCCTGACAGTCACCCAAAGTTTCTTTCTAATATTGGGCAACCATTTTTGACCTAAAGGCCTAGAATATCTGACAGACTTTTCTATGAAGTGGGGTTTTTAAAGTACTGTCCCACCTTCTCTGGGTAAGGTTTGGCA
>LOEQ01000639.1:354615-364706 GCA_001685075.1 Bramus lutescens | reverse complement strand
GCAGGGAACCCTGACTGCTCTTAGGACTGGAAAGGGAGGGGAAGGGGGAATGGGAGGAGAGGGGGAGGAAAATGGGAGGAGGGGAGGAGGTGGAAATTTTCAAAAAAAATAAAGACCTAATTATCAGTTTTCATAGAGAATTGGCATTTTCAAAAGCCTGAGATTCAATTATTATTCATCTAGCTTCTGAATTTTGGTATCATTCTATTTACTACTGAAACCAGTAAAAGCACATAAATGTGTGTGTGTGTGTGTATGTGTGTGTGCAGCCAGTTTTATAAAAATCCCATGGGTTTCAAATGAGCTTATCTAAGAGGGCATCAGTAATACCTAGGTTTTTAAAGAGCTAGCCTAAGAGGGCATCAGTAATATCAAGAGACACCCTGAAGGAAAACATCATATCACTGCCTATACTTCAGGTTGTATCAACCCCAGACAATGATGGTCATCAGACTTTACCTATGGAAGGCACACAGCCCTACAGAGAAGACAGGAAAAGAATGGGCTAGTACTAAGGCTTTGCAAGCCCTATTTACAAGAGAAAACATTTTAAAGATTTCTTTTTATTATCCTGAGTTATCTGTAGGTGTGTGTCTGTATGTGGGTATGTGCACATTAGTGTAGGTGACCAAAGATGTCAATGGCATGGATCTCCTAGAGCTGGAAATAAAGATGGTTGTAACTGGCCAGATATGAGTTCTGGAAACTGAATTCTCATCCTCTGGAAAAGGAGCAAGGGCTCTTAACACTGAGCCACCTCTCCCTGATAATATTTTAAAAATATTATCCTCCGATAATATTTTAGGGCCTCCTAAAAGACTTTCAAGAGACCATACCATGAGCCAGATAGAGTCCCTAGACAGAGAATTAAGATACAAGAGAAATGATGTGGCTAATAATATCCTTCTATATATTTAGATTCCTAATATTAATGGCTGTTAGATGCCTTACTTTACACAATACGTTGCAATATGCAGGGTACTTTCAGGCATACTTCCTCTATAGCAATAAAACTATAAATGACAACAAATATGCATTTTTGTGATGCAATAACCACTCTGTTAAGAGCTGTGCATACACCCCATTTAGTCATTACATTTGCTCTATTTACTCTTTCCTATTATCCTCCTTTAGATGAAGTTTAGGTAGGATAAGTGACTTGCCTGATGTCACAGATATTAATTGACAATTTAAGATTCTAACACAAGACTGGCATTACAATTCAAACTCTCAATCACAGGATTCCCCATTATAGCCACTGTGAATCATTATTCAGATAAAGTAATTGAGGTAAAGAATTTTTATAGCATATATATATATATATGCTATAAATATATATATGCTATAAATATATATATGATATATATGTGGCCTCATTCAGATTCCTTAATTGTAAATTTCATATCTTACCTACCCTAATATTTTCAGAATCACATGAAACAATAGATAGTAAGCATTGGGTAAATTGTGAAAACTGAGGATATATGAGGATTAGACATTATGACCTTTAAAAATCCCTTAAAGCATCATGAAACTGAAGAGCAGTTAGAATGGATGAGAACCTGTGCCATTTTGGCACTGAATTCATCAACTTCTTGAGACACTAAAGACCCCTTAGCATTTGACTTGGAATCCCACTCCTAAGTTTTATTTCTTTTTACCTAAAGAAATACAAATACACACCCACATAAAAACCTAGGTGGAAACATTTAGTGCAGCTTTATTTGTTATCACCCCCAAATTGGTAATACCTCAAAGGTTCTTGTCTGATGATGGGGTAAACAAACAGGAACATCCACTTAATAGAAACGTGGTGTTTAGCAATAAAACAAAATGAGTAACTGTTGCAAATAACAGCACTGATGTATCAAAAATGCTATACTTTAAATGAAAGGAGCTGTATTCGGATAGTAATACAATGAATGATTTCATTGATGTGATATTTTAATAAACACAGAGTATCAGGACATGTAACAGAACTGGGCCTGGAAGCAGAGTAAGTATACTGACTACAGAGAAGCCTGGGGGAACATTGCCAAGGGATAGAAATGTTACCATCTCCAAGACTCTGGTAGCTATATGACTGAAGGCATTGGTAGAAATTACTCCGAGAATGATGAGTTATCACTGAATATCAATTAAACTCCAATAATCCTTATGTTTTCAGAGACAAGAAGTCCTCTAATTCTCTGTCCAGTCTGATGGACACATTTCCATGTGAAAGACCCACTAGCAATAGCTTTCAAGAAGTCATCAATATCCAAGATGTGGTATCTCGAAGTTTTTCTTAGAAAACCATGTGTCCTGACAACTTCCATGGATACATCTCTTCATTTGCCTAATCTCTTGTTTCAATTCTCATTTGATTTTCATAGACATTTAACACTCTCACAAATGTTCTCTATGCTGTCACTCACTTGGAGTGAGTCTGAAGACAGTTACTTGGTATTTTTCTTCTAAGACCTATTTCTGTGCTTTCTCTTATCAGAAGCTCCTTACTCTCTCTAGTTCTTCATATTTCAAGCTCCACTAATTTCTGCTTCCTGGCCAGTTAAACTGACATGAACCCCTCAAAAGTTCTCCTTTTCTTGCCCTTTAATATAGACATAGTTTGTAATGTCACACAGCTCATGGCTCTGGCTGACAAAGAAGATGAGCTGTGACAAACCTTAGTAGGAGTTTTCAATACTGATCATTTTTCTTATTCCTGGATGGAAAGTAAACTTTATTTCCCAGCTACCTGGGTTGTTTAGAGCTACATACATGATGGTGGCCAAGAGACTCTGAAAATTTTAAACTGTCTTGTTTGTAGAGGAAAGCAAAGAAGAGAAAATTTGAAATATCAACAGATCACCCTCCTTGTATCTCTGAGAGTAGATGTGTTATTTAGAGGTAGACAAATTGGACTCTTCTGCATCACAGGGGAGTCATGTAGAAGAGGATCCTATAGAGACATCTTTAGCATCTGAGTGAAGGCAGAACTGACTTCCTTCTGTAAGATGCTGAGACATGGTACAACCTAGGCATTGATGACCAATCTAACAATGTCATAGAAAAATATAATGCAGTTTACAATTCAAACACATAAAGCTAACTGGACAAGGGAATAGGTAAATACTTCCACAATTTCAGAGTTCAAAGCGCTATGTTCAAAACACACACTGGGAAGGTTCTCAAACCTGTCTAATGAATTATGTTGTAAACCAATACTTTAAAGGTATCCTCTAAAGAACACTCATTGATTTCTTTTCTTTTTTGACTAGTCCCTAGGTTATCCAGTTATCATCTGAGAGGTTTCCTCCTGTAGCAGATAGGAATAGGCAGAGACCCATAGCCAGACACTATGCAGAGAGAATCTAAATTGGAGGTCCCTTTCCTTGGAGATTGTGGAATCCTATGGAAGGCATAGAGGGAAGACTGTAGGAGTCAAAGAGGATGTAGGACACAAAGAGAACATGGTTCATTGAATCAACTAAGCAGAGCACATAGGGGCTTCACAGAGACTGAAGATGCAATCACAGGGCCTGCATGGGTCTGTACCAGGGCCTTTGCACCTAGGTCATGGCTGTTATCTTGATATGTTTGTAGGACTCCTAACAGTGGGAGCAGATGTGTCTCTGACTCTTTTGTCTGCTCTTGGACTCTTTTCCTTCTATTGGGCCACCTTGTCCAACCTTACTATTAGGGCTTTTGCCTTGTCTTATTGTATCTTGTTTTGTCATGGTTGGCTGTTGTCACCCAAAAGGCTGCTCTTTTCTGAAGGGAAACAGGAGGAGTGGATCTAGAGGAGAGGGAAGCTTGGGGAGCTTGGAGGCATAGAGAGAGGAAACTGTGGTCAGGATATATTTTATGAGAGAAGTATGTATTTTCATTAATAAAAGAAAGAACACCCAATGAGGCTCGTAATTGTTACTTGGTACTAATTTAGTCATATCCTCTCATTTTTAAATTATGAAAACTAGAGCCACAGAGTGAACAAATATCAGCCAGTATGGCCATCACATAGGTAGTTGGTGCCAGATGAGGCCCCACCTCTTAATCTAATTAGTTACTTCTCATGGAAACCTCAAAAGTGACAGATTTCAGTGATTTCAAGTTACTCTTACTTAAGCCTTCATTTTACATAAAACAATAGATGGCCAACTGAGAAGGCCATTGTTCAAAATCTGCCTGCCCTCTATTCCCTCATGGCTTTTCAAGGAGATGTTTTCAAACATATCTAGTACCTATTTAGTCAAAAGAGATGCAAGAGGCCTTCTGTGCCACACATGGATTGCCTGAAAACCAATTTGCTTTGAATGAATGCTGAAAACAATAAGCGGTACATTATTTCTGAGTCTAAAATAAACATACTTTATTTTATGAGTTTTGGATCCTAGTCATCTACATAAACAAAGGTGGGGTCAAATAGAAAGAACACAATATTTGAAGTCCAAACAAGAGTGTGTTAAAATCCAAATCTTATATCTGTGTTTGTTGAATATTCTAATTCATATACTACAAAAACCAGGTGTCTGAGTTAATGTCTGTAATATGAGGACTAGAAAATTGGAGGCAGAGGCTCAGCAGTTCAGAGATGTCATCCTTGGCTATATAGGGAGTTTTAAGGAGGCCATTGTAGGCTATGCAGGATGCTGTCTGAAAGTAATAAAGTAAAACAGTAAAGTAGGTGGGAGCATTTTAGTGCATCCATCCACCGGCACACATAGTTCTGAGCTAATTGCTCCGTAATTG
This sequence comes from Bramus lutescens, assembly GCA_001685075.1. Taxonomy (NCBI): domain Eukaryota; kingdom Metazoa; phylum Chordata; class Mammalia; order Rodentia; family Cricetidae; genus Bramus; species Bramus lutescens. Next base: position 359,972 of record LOEQ01000639.1, on the reverse strand, counting down.
CTGCTCTTGACGACCCCTTTCACCAAGTCACAGGTCCTGGGATATGTGCTTTTCATCTGGGTGTCACCTGTACCCCTCATCCGGCTCCTTCTCTCCTGCCTCTGTGAGTTTTCATCAGTCGGGACAGGAAACCAGGTGGGACATCCTTTGTAAGGAGCAGAGTACAAGGGGCCATGGGGGCCTGGTGGAGGTGACGAGAGATGGGGTGAGATGGAGGAGTGTTGGGAGAAAGGATGCTGATGGCGCAGTAGGTGGGAAATACGGTCTGGTTAATGTCCACAGTGTCCCAACACTCTAGACACTGTTGAACTCCTGTGCCACTGGAAGGAAGCTTTTGTTAAGATCACGATTCACTCAGCAAATCTATTTTTCTTCCTCTGTAGTTTTTCAAAGCACATTTACTGGCTCCCGTAATGCCTACAAATACCATCACTTTTATCCTCTCCAGCAGCTACCTGTTAGGTTGCAGGCATGGCTTACATAGCAAAAAATAGGATGAGGGGGAAAAGCAACTAGTTTCGAACCGTGGCTGTGGAAAGCAACCACTGTACTTGGAAACTGACTGTAGCAAGGACTCCCAGAGAGGCCCCGATTATCTCAGAGATACAAATAGCACAGCCCATTACTCAGCTGCATGCTCCCTAACCACAGAAGCACCGACCCTGATGGGCACATGACTGCCTGTTTTTAGTGGATCTGCTACCAATTCTGCATCAGCATCTCTGTGGTTTTTGGCGAGCTCAGAAGAGAGATTGCTAATCGTAGCATCTTAATTGGGAGGCTATCTTCTTGTCTTCCAGATTTACTGTTCCCAAGGTCTAAGGGGCACCCAGCTTATGTCCTGGCAACTCATTGCATGGCTTTGTGTTACTATTTGGAAACCACTCATTACACCCTGATTAAAAAGTTATGGGAGAGTCACTGCTGGTGCAAACTCATCCTCTAGGTTTTACTGGAGACACTAACCCTTTCAATCCCCTGTCTGTGTGCATAGAAATCTACCATGCCTCAACCTGACATGGCCCATTAGTCACACACACACAAAAAGTGACACCAAAAGCAGCAGCTGGTGGTGGGGAGGGCATGGCAGTCCAACAGCAGCTTCCTTACTGCGCCTCTGCTCTGAGCTGCACACAAATCCGCAGCTCCGTTTTCCTCTCTTGGCCTTGGGCCCCTTCTTTCCGGAACTCGGTTTCAAAAAAACATCACAAGCCTTGCAGGTGGTTTGTGTTGCACCACAGCTCGTATTCCTGACAGATCCTACGTCTGCACATTAATACTCCTCAATGCCTCCAGCCTGAAGCTTTCCCAGACACACTCGCTTAAGAGCCTCAGAAGCAAAACATTATATGTGCTCGCTACACAGAAATTCCTTCTGGATCTGAGGGTTCGGAGGTCATGTTTTAAGCAAGAGAGGCTCATGGCCCCTTGCCTGTGAACTTCAAGGCATTTGCCTATATGCATAGGAAACCAAGCTTCTACGAAGGTTCTGGGCAGCTCTGAGTTACTGTAATAATGAGTTATCATCATGGCCACAGTTGCAATCACATATTGCTTAGGATATCAATCAGTGAAAAACAACAGCAATAATGAGTCTCATTTGGTGGGTCCCTCTCATCTATGAGACATTATCTAGACTAAATAATATATTTCTTCTCAAAAGATACCACTGAAGATAAGTGATGATTTGCACAATTTATAATTTTACTAAAAACAAAACATACGTGATTGGGCAAAGGCTACATACACAGTTGGCTTAATGACAGGGCAGGGCGCTAAACCCAGATGAGGGGTTGCTAAGTTCAGCTTAGCTAACTCCATTTAATTATTCAAAGATAGAAAAAACTTGAAGGGAGTGGGATTAAGTGACAAAAAGAAAAAAGGCCTTAGAAAAGCTCATCAGCTGATTTCCACACTGGAGTCTGTCTTCCAAGGAGACCTTGAAACGCTTTGCTGGGCTGGAGACTTAGTTTTCTCACTTTACTATTTTGCATAGAAGAAGAACGGAGTAAGTGGGTTTGGAATGAGTCAAAAGGAAGTTTCCCAGCTTTAGCAAGAAATAGAGAATGATGGGGAGAGGGGGAGAGTCCTGTCCCAAGAAGTCTGGAAATGAGAGAAGAGAGTCATCCCTAAGGATCCTGAATAGATCGGTGGAATGACTCTCAATAAATCTGAGCTTTGAGATAGCAGCCAATAAAAAGAAACATCGCAGAAGCAGCCCCCTGAGTGCCCATTTCCTCCCTCTCTTCTTAAACAACACGGATTTCTGTTAGTTCTATGGACACATCTATAGTAACTCCAAATTGCTGTTTCTTTAAATCTAGAATCATATTTTAGGGGCTCACCCTGAGAAAGTCAGAGGTTGTAAAAGATGTCAGGGTAGACGAAGGGGGGAACATTCAAGAAATATGGTGGGTTAACGCAGGGTTCAACCTATCCACTGGGGCCTGACATCAAGCTGGAGAAGAATTAGCATGAACAGGGAAGCCCTGTTGATTGCCTGCTGGAGAAAAGTGACAGAGGGTCCAAGCCAGAGGGTTTCTGGAGAAGAGGGGGCTGGAGGGCTGCCGAGGTCCGCAATGCATGACTAACCCATGACTTACGGGAAGGCTGACAGGCCCGACCTCAGAGTCACAGTGAAACTGACCACAGCTCCTGGGCTGTATCGCCTGTCATGTGAGGGCTGCTTTCATTCTAGAGTGATTTGGGTAGAAGAGCATCTGTGGGTCTCGTCCATAAGGATAGCTCTGGGAATGTTCTCAAACACACATCTTCAATCCTTTCCACTTGATTATCCAGCCTTTATTCCGTTGACTTGCTGTTTGGGTAAACGACTGAGGGTAGAAAATCAGGGAGAGGTTTAATTCTGGGGAATATAATGCTCTGAAGCACATAGCCATGACCTTGTCTTCCTTGGAATTAATCTGGAAGTGTTCAAGTAAAGAAATCACTAAGCTAGCACAAACTAATCATTAGCTAAATCCAAGACTTCAACTTATTTACTTTAAATTTGCAACACAGAGATCACTCGTGAGACTAGAATCCATATTACCTGGATTTCTTAGTGGATAGGTAACCAGAAGCAGCTCTATATGTACAGAATGTATGAATGATTCAGGGAGGATGGGGCAAATTCAATGCTGTTCCTGTTTTATGGGAAATCACAGTCTGCTTGAGAACAGCAAATAAATCTTACCGTCAAGTGTTGTTTACATGGTGGCCTTGGACCCGAAGAACAAAGCAATTGGGCAACATGAAACAGGGAAGAAAACACATGAGCTTTCTCATTCAAGTTCTTCATATGGTCCGTGGCTTGCAGTTTCTATGAAACACCATAGATATCATAGTATGTAAACCATGGGCACATTTTATTTCTCAGTCTAGAGGCTAGAAGTCTGCTATCTAGACAATGTAGATTCAGGTTCTGATGTGGACATTGGCTATGGCCATTTATCTATCACAATCTTACAGTATAAAAGGGATGAACAAGCTCTATAAGGCCACTCTTAAAAGGCCTGTTTATCCCATATGATAAACATTTCCTGAAAGTTCTACCTCAATATGCCATTGCATTGGGGCTTAGGATTTCAAACTAGGATCTGTGGACACAACCATTTTGACCATTGTAGTCAACCACCTGAAGGAAGAGATGAAGAAAGAAGAACATCTCTAAGTTCCACCCAAACATCTCTTCCAACTCAGATAACCAAATCTTGTGATTGAAAAAAAAAATCTGCACAGGATTCAGCAGGTCAGATAAGTCAGGGCTTCTTCCCCACGTGAGTGTCTGCAGGAGACCTATGCATTCCATTGGATCCATGTGCAAACGATGGAGGCAGACTTTGTAGAAGGCTGACTGAGAAAAAAAAAGTGATTATGAAAAATAGAACAAAAAACTTCCCAGTCACCATGAACACTGGAAGAATGGGGGAAGGGAGATACTGATGCTGTAGAGCTAACACCGGTCCTTCACAGGTTTGCCATCTAAATGTGTGCCACCTGTGAGGTCTGAAAAATCTCACATGTACAGTTTAAACTAAAATGTTCCCAGGTCAGTGGTGCCTCAGGAAACTGGCAGAAGCAAACGCAGATGACTTCTTAAGGAATACTAATTCAATGCATGCCTTCAAGAGCTCTTCCAGATAAAATTCCGTGTGTGTGTGTGTCTGTGTGTGTGTGTGTGTGTGTGTGTGTGTGTGTGTGTACAGAAACAAAGTACCTGAAATGGAATTCAGGAGAACCAGTTTTCCTAAATATATCAGATGTAATCATTACTAAACTTTTTGTTAAGTAACATCTGATACCCACAACCTCTGAACAATAAAGAAGTATGTGCATACAAACAAGAATAAATGCCATTAAAAAAATAAATGTCATTTTTAAATGCAAGCATTTTTTAAATGCAAGATTTTTCACTTATTTCCCTCTTATGATAAAAAGTCATATACTATTTGGATCATGCTTTCCCTTCTCCCAACTCCTCTCAGATCTTCCCCACCTACTCACCAACCTGAGTGCTCTCTTTCTCTGTCTCTCTCTGTGTCTCTCTCCCTCTGTCTCTGTCTCTCTCTCTCTCTCACACACACACACCTGCCTCTTCTCTTTCTCTCTCTTTAAAAAACAACCAAACAAAACATAAGAAACACCTCACCCCCACACAAGCTACAAAAACTGAAATCAAAATATATCACCAAAAGAGAATGAGAAAAAAAATGAGAAAAAGCTCCTAAATAAAGCAAAATGAGACAAGTCACCAAAAATACCATTTCGTTTGTTTTGTGCTGACCAACGACTCCTGGCCACACAGCCTCTACTGAAGTATGTTTAATATACTCAGTGAGAAGACAATGAAGAAAACTAAGTTATCCTTTGCCAGGAGGTACCAATTGCAAATGACTTTTGGCTAGAGGTGAGAGCTCGTGTCTACTCCCACCTCTCAGCCCTGGGGGCCTCTCATCTTGAACCTGTTGAGGCTCTGCATATGCTGTTATAGTCACTGTGAGTTCATCCTTGTGGTACTCTTATTGTGCCTGTAAGACAAGGTTCCTTGGTGTCATCATTAACATTTGGCTCTTTGAGTTTTTCTGCCTCTTCTTCCATGTAGTTCACTGTGCCCTGATGGAAAGGATTTGATGAAGACATCCCATCTAGGACTAAATGCTCCAAAGACTCTCACTCTGCACACTGTCCAGTTGTGGGTCTCTATGTTAGTTCTCATCGACTTGAAGAAGTTTACCCAATGATGCCTGAGCAAAGAACTGATCTATGGGTATATCAGAATCTCACCAGGAATCATTTTATTGTTATGTTCTGATGTAGGAGGGTCATCTGTCTATGTGTTACTTTCATTGGTTAAT
>LOEQ01000639.1:337541-352246 GCA_001685075.1 Bramus lutescens | reverse complement strand
TATTAGAAATGGGTTAATTAAGATGTGAGAGTTAGCCAAGAAGAGGCTAGATATAATGGGCCAGGCATATATAGATATATGAATATAATTTGTGTGTTGTTATTTCGGGGTATAAGCTAGCCGTGTGGAAGCCGGGTGACACAAAATGTAGGCCTGTGCTCCCTTATCACTACAATGTTCCCTTAGCAGAATCATGTTTCGTTTTCCACTAGATCCAAAGCCTATCTAGTCTCAGGTTCTGGGCCACTCTAGCAATGTCCATCTCATGCAATGGGAATTAAGTTCAGTCAGAGTGGTTGGTTTCTACCACAAAATCTTGCCACTATTGTACCAGCATATCTCACTGGGAGGTCACTGTTGTAGACCCCAGGGTCTGGAACTGGACTGATGATTGCTTTTCTTCTCTGGAAAGGTTCAGAGTTCCTGCCAGTGCCATGGATACTGGTCACTGGGATAAAGCCTCTATTTAGGGGCCAGCTCAACTTCCTTGTGTTCAGCAAGATAGGTATGCACTATCTGAAGCAATATAGTTTGCTCATCACTCTGTGAGGAGCAATCAATAGCCTTGGTAATAGCTGGAAAGTTTGGGGGTTTCCAAACTTTTGGCCAATAACTCAACAAAACGCAACCCATTCCTGCACTGGAGGTTTCACTTGAATGCATAAGATGTCTTACTGGGGCATTTTCTCCCCCATCATTTGGTAGCCCCACTTAGATTCCTTTCTTTCATATATATACATATATGTACACACACACACAACTTCTACAGTAGCTGGTTTCCATATGCTCCTTAAATAGCCCTTAGTGTTATTTGTCTCTTCCCATGTACCCTTCCTTACCCCTTTCCTCTATTCTCTTCTCCATCTATTCCTCCCACTCTGTCTCCTCTCTGTCTCCTCCCTTTCTCTCCATAATAAAAAAAATTAAAGGAGAAAATTATCTAAGTACAGTGGTGATATTTTGGGCTGCATGGTAACTTTGAAGCAAATTTTTAAAAAAATCAAAAGATAGAGAAAGAGAAAGAAGAGGAGGAAGAGAAATAAAACATTAGAAATGAAAAGTTAATTAGCTAAGAAGTATTGAGAGTAAATTCAAAATAAGGTTGAAATAGATAAGATAAAGTGACCTAGAAATATAAATTTGAAAGGCATCAAGACATGACACACAGGAAATACAACCACAGAAGACAAGAGCAGAAAAGAATACCAGAAGAGTCAATGGCTGACTAATCACTGCTCAAGGGGTTGTTAATATAGTAAAAATCAGCCAGTGTTTAATAATATTATATCAGAGTAAGTCTCAGGATCATTGAAAGACACCAACTCTTACATTCAAGAATTTTTTTAAAAAAAAAAAGCTGTATAGGAACACATCTAGACATCATGAATATAAAAGAAAATTTGTTCTTCACACAGGTCAGGAGAGGTCAGACGACTACCAGCTGCAAGCATGCCTCATTTTACAACTGTGCAGATGAAGACACAAATGCTGTAATGGCCTGGAAAGTAGCACTTCATGAAATAACTGTTGAAGAATAAGTTCTAAAAACATATTTTTACATAATGAGAAATTGACAGCAACATATCTACACAAAATGAAATTATGAAAGAACTAAAATGAGATACAAAAGAAATGGTTGGGCCAGCTCTACGGATCAATGGATAAAAGCTCTCTCTATGGCAGACCTGGTAACCTGAGTTCAACATCCAGAACCCAGGTAGAGGTGGAAGGAAAGATGTGATCCCACAAATTTCCTTGTGTGAGCTATGTGGCATGCATGTGCATGAGGACACATACACACTAACAATAAACATGTTTAAAAGAAGTCAAGAAATCATTAGTGAATTTATCTAAATAAGGACTATGTTAAAGCAATTACACTTAATATATGGAAAATAGAAAGCAAAATTTGGACACCAGCAAGATGTGCATGTGAAGACACGGTAGCACAAACAAAGCATTAACACATTACTCGCAACACTGAACTTGAGTTGTTGCATTGCTCAAGAGGTTTAAGAAATCCACAATCTCAGCACCCTTCCTCACTCAGAACTAGTAGGTCAGAATCTCACTTAACAGATGACCCAAATGTAGAATAGAGTTTGAGGATTTAATGTTTGAAACAGTACCATAGTTGCAGGCTGGAAAGATGGCTCTTAGTTGTTAAGTCTTTGCTGTGTTTGCTGAAGACCTGAGTTTGATCCTCAAAACCAACATGATATGGTGATATACACCTGTGATTTCTTACTGGAGAAATGGATACATGAGAACCATGTGGGCTCACGGGTCAACAGCAAGTTCCAAGTTTATTGAAAAACCTTGTCACATAAAAATTAGAGTAATTGAGAATGAGATGGGATGTTGACTTCTGGCACACATATGCTTACACACCATCTATTATTAACAACTAAAAATCTTAGACATAAAGAGAGAGATTTACAAAGAGAAAAGAATAAAATGACGGAATGGGGTGAATGAATCGACCTATACATACTTGTATTGAGATCTAAAAGCTCTCATCTGTCAAAGGCTTAAGTCACCAAGACAACTCTGCTGTGCATCCTTTGTGAGATGAAAGAGAAACCCAAAGAATAGATTCAAGTAGTTTCTTACATATTGGGTTTTAAGTCAATAGAATGACAATTTGTTTTTTAATTACTTCGTTTAACAAGGATCTTTTAACTAATTGTTCTTATATGCCCTTTTTTGGTAACATGTTTATTTGGAATTAGGTTGTCTGTAACATTTTCTCTATAAGCTTTAAACATGCCAACCCATTATTTCCACTTTCTGTCATTCTGCTGTTGAGATGTTATGTGTTAGTTTTTGTTGCTCCTGTGAGACACAAATGTGATTTTTTTTCCCTAATTTTTCAGGGTTCTCTTTACCATTTGTTTTCAGCAGTTCTGTAGCATTGACTCATTTCTGTGCTTGACTTTCATTAACTCATCATTTAGTGTGGGATCTGTGGGTGCTTGTTTGGTTTTTTGTTCTATAGTTTGATGGTTTGAGGGTCATAGGTATTTCAAGCTGCTTGTAAACTCATTATGTAGCTGATTGAACTCCTGATCTTCTACTGAATCATATTCCCAGGCCCCATGTTGCTTTATCTAGGACTTCCAAGTACAATATGGTGGATATTGGCACCATATTCCACCCTGCTTCTATGAACTTCTATGTAATTTTCTTAAAAGTACACTATGAATGTTTAACTGTAACTATTCTTTGACTTATACAACCTTTTATAATCCCTATTAAATCTTTAATGTATGTGTGTATGTGTAGTACTGTGTGGTTGTATATGTGTGTGTGTCCATAAGGAATATACATTTATATGGAAGCTAGAGGTCAATTTTAGGTGTCTTCTGGTTTTAGGTTTTTGTTTTCCACTTTGTTTATATATATGGAAGATAGAACCGGGCATCAGAAACCCTGGAACTGGAGTAATAAACCACTCTAAGTCACAGCTGGGAATCAAACCTGGGTCTTCTACAAAAGCAGCGAGTGCTTTTAACCACTGAACCATTTCTCCTGCCCCAGAACCAGCATTTTCTAAAATATTCAACATCCACTAGATTATTTTACATATAATTTAATGTAATATATAATCTAGGCTGCTCATAATTATATACATTAATTGTCCATTGATAATCTTATTCTTCTTAGCATATACATTTAGAGTATAGCATCAAGTATTATTTCATTATTTTATGTGACTGGTACTCACAAGGGTCAGAAGGTACAGATGACTGTTAGCTGTCATATGGGTGCTTGGAATTGAACCTGAATCCATTACAGAGGCAAGTGTTCTTCATGGCTGAGCCAACTTTATAGTCCATGAATTATTTTAAAGTAGCTATTGGGGTTGGTAAGATGATTCAACCTTGAAGGAACACATCACCAAATTTGGCAACCTGAATTCAATCCCTAGAACCTACATGGTAGGAGATAAATGACTCCCATAAATTGTCCTCTGACCTCCACACACAGGTCTTGGTGAGTATGTGGGCGCACGCGTGCGCGCGCACACACACACACACACACGGAACTGCATGAAATCTTTGTTCCATTTTCTGACTGTTAGCACAGTACCAAATGTAAATGTTAGAAAAGACGCTCAGCCTTTATACAGAGGGAAAAAAATCTTTTCCAAGATTGCATAGCTAATGTTATATGCACACGTTATTACTGAATTTTCAGGTTCCTCTCACAAAAGAAGTTTAAATAGTAAAATGTTCATGCAAATCCAAAGGTGGGGGGGATAGGAGGTGTGAGCAGCCTGAGTGTACCAAAGCCCTCATCTTTTGTAGAAAAGGATCAATAGCTATTGTTTCAAGCAGAAGAATGTCACTTAACATTATAATGATAACAACCAGAGGAGTAAAACCAGAAACTATTTGAAAGTGGTTGCCTAGGGATTGTGGGATGAGGGGAGAATTGGGGTGGGGTGAGAGGAGGAAAGGCTTTATTTTTTTATTTTATATCTCTTGCATTTGTTCTATGATTTGTGTGCATAATAAAAAGAAACTTAGCAGCATATAAAAAGATAAATTATACTACATAATGTGAGGGGGCGGGGGTAGAGGAGTTCTAGTCTGCTCAGGCACTTGCCACACAACAAACAGCAACAGTCCACCCTGAGGAAAGCCTGCAAAGTGAGCAGCTGGCGTGCAATCAGGGAGCGCTATAAGGCTTCTTAATTAGGCAGTGTTTAAAAACTTAGATGCAGAAAAGCTTAGATACATTGAGAAGTAAGTCATATTGGGTCATATCTGCTTTATCCATTATATTTTGGTCTTGAAAATTATCATTTTTTGTCCCTGTTTCTGACTGCTTTGGCGCATGGGTGGAAAGGAGAGATGAGCTTTTCATAGGAACCCTCAGCCCTCAGGCACACTTTAAAAAAAAGATATGATGAACGAGGGAGAGAGAGAGAGAGAGAGAGAGAGAGAGAGATTTCAAGTGTAAAATTGAAAATGAAGGATGGACACATTGAATCAATATACATTAATATTCAATGTATCAAAATCTCTGTAAAATGTTTAAAAGCATTGATACCTTTCTTTGGACTCATTTTTTTTTTAAGTATTTTAGGTTAGTAGTAAGAAAATGGGGGATTTGAAAATTGCCCCAACTTGTGTTTCAATCGTTCGGAGTCAACTCCATACTGACTTCAATATAACTGAGTACAAAATTTGGGGGGTGTTGCTAATCCCTTGTGCTACAGAGTTCAACCTAGGGAGGTGACTTTCCAGGATTACTAAACCAACTCCTACCCGCTGAGAGCATTTGCAAAGGATTAGTGATTCTAAGAAACTTGCCGGGTTTTCAAGGCTAGGTCACTGCTTCCCATTTCCTCCTGTCCTGGATGCGAGATTTTTCATTTCCATGGCTATTTCCCAGGGGAAACCAAGAAAGGAATTACCTTGGAATTCCTTAGGTCTCAAAGTAAGGAGAATTTGGAGCTCCTGCTGTTTTTCTTCAGGACGTGCTGGTCTTTCCTCCACTCTTGCTTGAGTGCCAAAGTGCTGGGAAATGGTAAAGTTGGGGAGAGCCGACGGACGCCCAGCAATCTTGTCTGTCAGCAGAGAACCTTCGTGTAGGAGGTGCGTTTTACCCAGCAGCTGTTTCTGCTTTGCTCTAATTTGTTCAGGATTTGGCTGGGACCCGAGAGTTCACCTTTTGCAAAATATTTGTCAATTTTTTGTTTTTAGTTGGGAAAATACCTTTTCTCCTCCCAGAACGAGAACAATTTGCTCTGGGATTGGCGATGGATTTGTATTATAGTTGCAGTGGAGATTTGTACAATTGCTTCATAGCCACATACCCAATATTCACTAATTCTTTGTAACAAGAAAATGGTAAACAGGTGGGACTGAAATCATCAATAAATAAAGCGTCCTCTCCAATCCATTCACTTAGGTCTTTGTAAAAGAAATTCCACCCAGCTGGCAATTCACGTGCTTAAACACGTGGAACTTTTTTTTTAATCAGCATTGGGAATGGTAGATATAACATGCTCCTGAAACCTATTCAGTCCAAAAGACTTCAAAGAAATTAGCTTCATTTTGTTAATTGTTAAAGTGCCCTCCCAGACACTATCAGAAAACAAACAAACAAACAAACCTTCTAGCCTTATGGAAATTTGCTCACAAGTAAATATATATTTAAAATGCACAGTTTGCTACTTGGGTGCATATAATTATTAGATGATTAAGATAATCAAGCTTTTTAACATATTAATTCACATAACTACCATGTATGAAAGAGATAAGGGTGAGAGAATTTGAGAAGACTAGAAATCAAATCACTGGGAATCTCAAATTTTTCACAGATGGTTATTATTAACTATAATGATCATGCTGTACTAGTGTATTTTGACATATATATCTATCTACATATATATGTATATATATACATATATACATACCTGCAGTTCCTGGTTACTACTGTCTTTCTTACCCTATGTTTTTGTGAATTCTACCTTGAAAAACAAACAAGAGCTGGAGAAAATGCCATGTGGTTCAAGTGCCTGTTATATAAGTGTGAGGAGTAGAATTCTGAGTCCCAGCATCCATGAAAATGCTGGATGAGCATGGAAAGCTGCTTGTAATTCCAGTCTAATAAGGCAGAAATAGAAGCTCTCCAGAGCAAGCTGGGCAATGGTGATCTCAGGTTTGACTGAGAGCTCCTACCTCAATGAATAAGGTACTAGAGCAGTTGAAGAGGATTCTGGGCAATACTTGTGCATCCACAAACATGTTCACCTACAGATGCAGATGGGGAAGACAACACATTCATGTGCAGGACTTTTAGCATTTGTCTATGTCTGCCTCAGTTGCACATGGCATCATGCTCTACAGGTTCATTCATAGCTGATAATATTTTTATTTAAAGACTTGGGTACCCAAATACACAATCCATTCCCACCTCTAATTCCTTATGCATTTGTCTCTCGTGGTTTTAGCAATTCTGATGACATTGGAATGGAGAACAGAAATATCTCTGAGCTAATTATTATTTTTGATTGTGTTAATCAAGAATATTCTGATAAATCACATAGGAGGTCTACTTTTGATTTCTGAGAATCCCCTCACACACTCGAACATCTCCATCAGCAGGGTACAAGGGTTCTCTTTTGGGTTTTTGTTCTCTCATTGAGAAACCATCTCATCTCAGTCTGTTTGACTTGATCTTATAGGGAAAGCTCTAAGATTGTTGCAAGGAACACATCTAGGCTTGTGTTTTTGAAAATGTCTTTGTAAACATTATAGATATGAATCTGATACAACTCTTCAAAATACTTGGCTGTTCCTCACTAAAAAGTTGGTGCATATAGAAACAGGCAAATAGGGGAGGGTAACTATGATATAGTTTATCTGGACTTCTATCATTTGACAGTAACTGACAGGGAACAGGATGAAGGCTGCCTGTGTATCAGAAGCATGTTGTGAGGTGCTCAGTATTAGCTATGCCAGACTACCCATCTCACTTTGTCAGGAACTTGTTCCCCGATGTGTAACTTCAGGTTTTGTGGCATAGTCATCCAGCCAAATAAGGCAGAAGACACATTCAGCATGGGTTCGATGTGGTGTCTCTTGGAAAATATGATAGCATTTTCAATGTTCTTTGATAAAATGGGAGAAATGCTAACACAGTTTGATTAAATAAAACGGTAATACCTGTTCTTTTTCATTGACATAATCTGAACAGTATAGGAAAAAATAAACCTATGACAACAATTGGAATGAGCTATGCTTACATGTTACTAAGTGATTTCATCATGTCTTCTACCTTATCTACATCATGAAATTTCTTTCAAAGTATTTGAGGACAAAGTTGTATGTAGAATGCACGGGAGCTTGGATAAAAGACAGAATCAAGGGAAGAATCATCATCATGCGCTTCACATGGATGATTCAAAAAAGGTGGCCCGAGATTCCCAAGGAGGCCTCTCTCAGCAGTCAGCATGGATCTAGCACAACCTTGTTTACAAGGCAGAAGAGAGCCAGAGGGAGAACTGTGCAGGGTAGAGGAATGGCAGCCAGAAGGACAGAGGTCACACACCATCATCTGATTCCAGCATGCTTTTTACACCAAATTATAAAGTCCTGAATGAATGTGTGTTGTTGACGTGGTAACATCATCCACATCCAAAGCCTCAGTCCTGTAGGAATGGGGAATCCTTCCCTGAGTGAAGCTGAGAGGAATGGCAAAGCCTTCTTCTGCTCTCTGTGTGGTTGTTGACATTATGTGTAAGAAATATCCACCGTAGCTTCCATGTCTTGCTGGATATTTATAACCTGAAGACTGTGCCCCTACAGAGACTGCTACTATCAAGACTAAGCAAACCTACCTCGTTAGTTGGTTGTAAATAATCACCCTGCCTCCTTGTTTATCTGTATACAATAAACTCACTTCTTGTTCAGCTACATAGAAAAACCCTACATTCCTCTTCAACTGTATATAATAAACAATGACCTTCCATGATGTGTCCATAGCTCCATCAGAAACCATGATACACAGAAACTCAATGCCAGATTTTCTGTGTCCGTGTGTCTGTGTGTCTGTCACTTCTTCCTCTCCTCACTCCCCCCGCTAAATAAATTTCTAGAGCCGGATAAGAATGTGGCACTGTGCCACTCACCAGCCAGTCCTCAGCACCTTTCCTTCTACCACTCCTCTTAAGTCCTTTGCTGTTTCTCATAGAGCAATCATAGAGACAATGAGTTACCTCTGCAGGGAGCAGTCCAAGTTAACAGCAGCCAAGGTCTGAGGCTGCATTAATGGAGATCAAAGGACACATCATTAGGAGCATCCATTCACTCAGCCACGTACAGCCAGTCACCAGACACCCACCTCCAGTCTAGATTCTTTTTGATCTTGTTCTCTTTCAATAGTGATTAAGACTCTGTTCCCAGAGCTGGGACATGACAGAAACCAAAACAGATCAATCACACTTGTCCTTGTGGAGCTTGTATGGAGAGATCTTAGCTCTATATGGACTATACCCATTGCTCCATAAGACTTATTTTAAGTTCTGATAAAGAAAGAAAACAGTTTTCTGACTATAGTTTAATTACATTTAAACAGCAGTCATGGTTAGAGGAGATTAGCTGATTTGATAGAGGAAGGGAACCACAATTTTTATGGAATGATAGACGTTTTGAAACTGGTCTAATATTCCTTTGCTCATGGCTGCAGACGCCAAAGTTCAGAACTCAACTATTCACAACTGGACATCCAAACTGTTTTCCTAGGCAGGCAATTTGTTTAAGAGTCTTCACACAGTCAGTAAAGCAAACATCAGGCTCTCCATACCACGCCCTCAAAATTGGCAAGGATCTCTGAGTCAGGCCCAGTAGGACCTGACCCCTGAAAATAATGCTATTTAGACCCACTGATATAAAAATGCCTGTCAAGTTAGACACATTTGCCAAATCATTCAACATGGGCATATTTAACCTATGGTCCTACTTATACAAACTATTTCATCCAAGAAGTAAAACTAAATGGAAACAGGCATTTTTCTCTCTTGTAATGTAGTGTACATGTGTATGTGTCTACATGTGTAGAGTAGGGCCCTAACCTGTGCTTATGTGCAACCCTGTGCACATTTACAGCATGCCAGTTGGTCCTGTTATATCTGATGGAGAAACTTTTAATGATGTCGGATATCCAATTATCAAACTGTACTTCTGAATAGGCCACTAAAAACATCCCATCAGGATGCAGGGAATGAAGTAACATTGCAGAGAAGAGGGGTTAGGAGGAAAGGGAGTGTAGTGATTCCCAAGATGAAGTTAGTTCACCTTCATCTCAGAGGGCAGTAAGTAAATTGTGATTTCATTTCTAGAAACTGCTAAAGGTGGTAAATTGGTGGAAATTCCTAAGATTTCTACCTAGGTATACATTTCTGCTAGGTATACATTATTTCATGTTCTAAGTGCTATGGTAACACCATTTTTTTTTTACAGATGAACAAATAAGGAGGGACTTGGGAAACTCATTCAATTAAGAGGTATGTTGAATCGGGCTGCAATTCAACTTTTAGGTCTGACCTCGTATGCGATTTTGAATAAAAAATGGAAAGAGTGAGTGGTTGATAAATTATTAAACGTTCACTAAGAATATGAAGACAGTCATATATCAAATAGCAAAGTAATTCATTTCCTTCCTACTTTAAAATAAATGCCCTGAGGGTTCTGAAGTGTCTATTGCAATCACAGTAAAATAGATAATGCGTTCCTTCCAATGACTTCTTTATTGGGATCAGGATGCATGGAGTTTAGCCATAAACAACCACTGTTTATCCAGATGGCTTGACAAACAAGTTCATCTCTCGAGCTCCCTATTTGATCCTCCTTGTATTTCGATTTTCCCTCCTAGAGGAGACATGCAGAAGTGGATGCTCCTTATGGTTTCACATGGGAGCTGGCATCTTGATAAATGTTTCTAGACTAATTCTTCTAACTATACTATCCCAATGACATTTTTGTTTCCTGACTCTGAGAAACACAAATATGACCTTTGTTTTAAAATACAGTCTATTGATATAGTGTGCTGGAAAGAGGAGTTGGAAACCCCTGGTAGGTCAAATAGAAAGCAAATGACATACCAGTTTCTTCAGAAAAAGAGCCAAGTGCTCTCATCTGGCCTCCAAGCTCGCCTCCACAACCACACCCATTGCTGTTCTGTGGCTTTGCCCTGTAGTGATACCACTAGGAATGAAGTCGTTCAAACACAGGTTGCACAGAGTTCTGACCATGTTACCAATGTCACATCTTTACTATTATACAAGTCAGTCTTGGAGTCACCACTGCCAGGAGACTTCTGTGCTCTTTCCCTGGTGGCAGCATATCAAGTATACCTCCACATAATTCCAAAACACTCTAAACCTCATAGCTACTAAATTATCAAACATAGGAACCATGTTTCTTTTCTCTTTTTAGCCTCATTGTCCAGTTTAGGGTGTTCTGGAGTGTTTGGTGAAGTTTTACTCAATTCAACTACATTATTAGCTCTCCAGTTTTTCTACGGTTATAACAAGGTGAACTTTAGGTAAGTTGATGTTGAACAAATACTCTCTACTTAAAGGTTTCATTATTTGGAAGTTATTTTTCTAATATCTCTGATCTCTTCCATTTACTTCATAAGTAATGCCCAAATTTCTGTTAGCAGAGCATCTTGTAGTTGCATTCTTGTAGTACAACTCTGTCAAGGATGGGAGTCCTTTCTTTTACATTTCAAGTCTCAGGTATTCAATAATATTTAATGGTTAAATTAATGAATGATACAAGGAAGGAATTAGTAAAATTTGCTATATTCTTTTTACATCACTTCATGGGAATAAGAACAATTTTATTTAGATAAAATGGTTTCTCAGGAAATTACTTCTAAATAAAAAATCACAAATGTCCATCTTACTTCTTCTCTAACTCCACCAGCAAAGTGTGTAGCACATTATTGCTTGAAGATTGTCACTTGATGGTTAAAAAAAATTAAATTAAAAAGCTGTCAAGTGAGAGTCTGCCTTCATTTTAGATTTAAGACTTTTTATAAAATTAAGTATAACAGTGACTGCCAAATGTCCACATTTCTAAGTATAAAGATACTAGAAAAAACATCATTAAAAGTAGCATCCAGAGGCTATTTAATCTTAAGATTTTTGTGGTTATACATGTGCTGACATAATATTTGGCAATGATCATGGTAGAGGTCATTGATGCCTTTAATAATGAGAATATCCCAACATGAAGTACTTATGCTTGTAATGACAGAAATACTGCATTATGCTAAATGTCCACCTATTCTGCAATATATTTTCAAAGTATTTCCTCCAACCAATCTCCCACTCCCCTAGTGCCCAATTAGTGCTCATTAGGATTCATTCCACAGAATCCTCTCTGTGTTATTGTCCATATAAAAGATTAGACCTTAAGGACTATATGCAGCCAGTTAAGTTCACCTCATCCTGGCCTTTCCTAACCAAACAGTCTAAGGCACTCTCTCTTCCAGGAAATTCACGATTGGATTTTTGTTGGGAAAATCAGGATTCTCCAAACCAAGTCTATTTGGCTGAACAGTATTTCACTCTCCCACTGGGGATCATGATCTGAAAGGAATTGTAAATGGGGTCCTTGAGGAACTCAGGTTCAAAGGTGAAGCAAAACAATCCCATGAGAACCAACTAAAATACACAAATATTGAAGGTGTGACCATCTTCCATCCATATGAATATTGCTTCTGGTAGAAATTTATTTTAATCTGCAGTAACATTAACAAAAGATGGATGTGGGACTCATTGGCAATGAAAGGCTAACAAATTAATGATGTAACTGCTTAACTAACCTTACTCATGTTAGCCAAGAATTTTAAGAGTGGACAATGTGATTACATGTGAAGAAATGGGCTATCTCTCACGTAGCTGGTACGTGTTGCAGTGATGTAGTAAGAGATAGAAAAGATAAGAGAAAGGAAGTAATGACCATAAATTCACCATTGGAAAAAGAATATAAACAAAGATACTCACCAACTGCCCTATGTGAGCTCATCTTCCCCTCATCTTTAATTTTCCTTTGCCTCTCCTAGTTTTCATCCACCATCACCATCATCAACAGCAGAAAGCAGATCCAAAGTCTTTGTGCCTCACCAAAGGGAAGTCACCAGTCATGAAACAAAAGTGTCATCTCTATCAGCTAGAGAAAGTTCTTGAGATAAACATGGGTATCTGAATCAGAATCTCAAGAACTCATCTATCCAGATAGTATGGTCACTTGAGTTTTAAATTCTACTACTTGGGGTGAAACTAGGAGGCAAAAGACAGACAGGTAGAACCTAAGAGCTCACTGGCTGTCAAGTCTAGCTAATCAGTGAATTTTAGGCTCAAATGTAATGCTGTGAGTTATCTTACTATTTTTTACATAATTCATTCTCTCTCCCTCCCTCCCTCTCTCTCTCTCTCTCTCNCCTCCCTCCTCTCCCCCCTCTCTCTTTCTCCATGCAATTATTCACAAGAAATCTATAATCTCCATAATAACTAATTTTAGAGAGGTAAGATTCAAATTGTGGAGAGATTGATACCAGTTGTTGCTTTTAAATCAGGGTTTTTTAACCCACCCTCCCCCCGAATGTTCATGCCACTTAAGCCTTTATAATTATCTCCAAGAAGAGAAGGAGATGAGGAAGGGAGAACAAAACAACAATTCAAGATCCATGAGTACTGACTTCAGGCTCTACAGTTTACACACGATGTCTTGGTGAGTCCACATTAAGGGGAAAAGCTCAGAGGGATTTCACGATTGTCTGGGAAACAGCAGAACTTCTGACACACAAAGGCTATGTGTTCTCAAAAGCTTCATCTCTTATGCCTATTCTCTTCTAATACTATTTTGCATTTAACTGAAGAAAAACATACAAAGAGTTGTATGTGCCGTGATATACATTACATTTAGATCAAAATGGAAAGAAAACAGGAATGGAGAAAGCAATTTGGAGATTCAACAATGAAAAAGTGAAAACACAATCTACAGTGAGCAACCACAAAAAGGGATATGTCTGAAGAATGTATAATAATAACATAAAAATTTCTATTGAAATGATGACTGTTATCATCAGCTGTTAACCATAATTTATAATTACAGAATGGTAATAGGTAAGTAGAAAACCAGGGACATAAATCAGTTCACCAGGGAAAGAGGAGGAGTTTGAATCAAATGTCCATACTCTCTGGCTCTGGATGCTATTTTCCTGCAATATTTTTCTCTACTTTCCATATTTGTTTTTCATTGAATTTTTTAAGCAGAATGTTTTTCCTCCTGGTGAAATACTTTCAATGTAATGTTTCTTCAAACTTCATTTTAGTAGTTGAAATTAATTATTTTTTAAAAGAAACCTATGAACATTCCAAGTTCAAGCCTTCTTATTTCTGCACATACCCAAGGTATCTTTCCTGTTATTTGTCCCATCATCCAAGAAGTGACATGAAGGAATCGTAAAGCCCACAACCGTTAGCTAAGGAAGAATGGAGGGAAGGGAACGGGAAGACAGAAGGAAAAGCCTATTCTTTCTCACTGAAAGACCAAGAAAAAGAAAGTCAAGGAGGAATTTGAAAGAAATATACACTCAGACAAACAGGTCCTATGTATCTCACAGCAGGGTCACTAGAACTAGAAGATTGACTTGTCTGTCCCCTTCCCTATTAAGAATAACAAGCTAGTATTTCCAGGAGCAGCATAATCCAAAGAGGATGACATAGCCTGTATCTGTCAGTGTTATTAGATAAGATCAGACTGAATAATTTCAGTACAAGACCCTGAACAGACTATCCTACACCCTTCCCTATAATAAGAAATATCAGAACAGGGCAGGGAGCAGAGAAAAATGTAAAGCTCAATAAAAATCAACAACAAAAAAAGAAATATCAGTGTTTTCTACTTCCATCCATTTGCATGCAAAATTCAAGATGTCATGGTTTTTTTAAACACTGAGTAGAATTCTGAAGTGTATATGTGCCACACCTTCTTTATCCATTCTTTTATTGAGGGGCACCTAGGTTGTTTCCAGGTTCTGGCTATTACAAATAATGCGACTATGAACATAGTTGAACAAATGCTTTTGTAGTATGATTGGGCATCTCTTGCGTATATTCTCAAGAGTGGAATTGCTGGGTCCTGGGGTAGGTTGACTCCCAGTTTCCTGAGAAA
>LOEQ01000639.1:315479-334939 GCA_001685075.1 Bramus lutescens | reverse complement strand
ATCAAAAGGCCAAGGCAGTTTCTTTATTAACCAGTGAAAGTAACACATAGACAGATGACCCTCCTACATCATATTCTCAAAGAATTGTACCTAAATTTTGTTAGGTGAAACTAGGACTCCAATGTTTAAATAATACTGATGCAGGGTTTTTACTCCGGGAAATAGTTTTCAAACTTCCCCTTGGTCTGACTGTAATAAATGGGAATAAATAGTATTGCCCTGTTTTTAAATTGAAGTATATGAGTCGGGTCCTCTTACTTAGCCCTTGCCTGAAGCTGACATAAAAATAAGAGATGACCAAAGACACAGTCTTTTCCAGTAGAGAGATGAACAACAGCTATGTTCAACATTTTTACAGCAGACTCTGAGCTCTCTTAGACATAGGCTTATTCTTCCTGTGGGGTCCTTAGAAGGCTTTCAATCCCTCCCTGGGTATTTCTTGTGGATGATTTTCTTGGAAAATATTCACATTGATCTTTGGTTTATTCCATTGCTTCTCAAAGGAGCCAAAGTTGAAAACTGACCTTGAGCTCAAGTAACTTCTTTCTAATGTGTCACACATGGAGGCCGAGAGATAAGGCTTTGCCTGGGCTGCCGAGAAAGAATGATCCTGCCAAAGAGTGTCTCAATAGCTCTGCGACTAGTAGCAACAACTCCATATAATAGTCAAATCCTTTATGCTGCCAAATGCTTTCGTATACATTATGACATGGGATTCTCAGAGCAAAGCTCTGAGGTTGGTGAGCAAATGTTATGTTTCTCAAATCGAAAAATAAGGCTCCAAACTGTATGGTTTGTCGACAATAGTTCACCAGCAGGTATTGCAGGTAATACTGGAGCTTCAAAGTTCATTTGTAATACTAAAAAAATTGTTAAAGATAAAATTCACCATCCCCAATATACCAGGACACTACATATTTAAATCTGTATGTTTTGATTAATTGTGCCCATATGCATTTGCATCTAACATAGCAGCTTCCATAATAGTTTTGCACTAAATGTAAATATTTATTCTATAACAAGAAGCTGAACACATTGGCACATGCCTTTTGTAATTTGATTGCTATTCTTGGTGTGAAGAACTATTACTCATTTAATTGTTCATCACCCATCCTTCAGCTTTGTTGTGTCCCCCAACACTGGTTTTGATCATTACTTAAGATAAATTCTAAAGTATCTTAATCTATCAGATTCTGAAAGTGCTTTGTCCTTGTTTGTATTTTTTAAGCCAGCATGCAAAGTAATCTGTTTTGTTGATCATCTCATTCTTCCCAAATAAAACATAAAACTTGCGGAGGGCTAGCAGTTTCAGTACAAGTCGACTCTGGAGACATTTAAAGCTGCCATCTTTAAACCGAGTAAGTGTTAAGAGGACACAACAGTAAAATTGTTATCTTTCCAACAGTTGGACAATACAGATATTTCCCATAATAATATTAAGGTTATTATTATAGAAAGTTAAAAGTATTGTCCACATTTGTTTCCTGTAAATTTGGCTTCTTATTAAAGAGATGTTTTGCTCTTTAGCTTTTGTTTCCTGTAGTTTAAAAGTTTAAGTTCTATTCCCCAATTCTGGTTCTTTCTGAGGGAAATTTGCTACAATATATGATAAAATATTCTCCTTCTGATCCATCAGAAATATTTTGTGTAAGAATAATCATCTAACATTTTAAAATTTTGACTTTTTTCTTGGTATCAATACATTTTATACATACAGCATTCTTAAAAGGCAAAAGCAATCTGAGGCCTATTTTAATGAATGAAGCTTTTACAGTATTCTTAAGTCCATGTCAGTCACCCTCTGCATTAGTAACTATGTTTCTATCTTGGTATTTGTCTCCACATATTTGCACATCCACACACACACATACAGATGGATGCTGTGGATTCTTCATTTCTTCATTTTGAGAATCACCTGCTAGCATCTCAAGCAAGGAAGCAACTATTTTCCTCTCTACTCATATATGCTCTCAGTCCCCCACACCCCTCGAAAGGCTGCACTTCTAAGTCGTTTAATCCAGTCTACTTTGGTTTGCTAATGCTATCTACAAATGAGCCACGTCGCGAGCTACAACTTTTTCCTATCTTGCATAAACTTGTTCTTCTTAGGGTCAACGGATGCTTTGTTTACTTCTGTTTTCTTCGTTGCCTGTGTTATTATGACTAATTCACCCCAACACGTTCAGACACATCCAGTTTTCTATCAATTGCATCTTCTTGGAAATCTTTTCTTCCAGAGCCTCTGACTTGCTTCAGTCTGGTCCCATTATTCCTACGGCTTTTGCCCATTTTTTTTTTTAAATCTCAGAATTAATCTCTCCATCCCTAGTAGTTAGTATAGGCTGCAAGAGTAGCAGCTACAAGGGTGAGACTTATTGCTCCAAGAACTGTCCAACATCTTTAACACTGGTTAACAGAAGCCTCTTTATCTTGCAGCGGCTTACTGGTCCAGATTCTTCCACCCTATCAGTTCACCGTATATCGAGACTTGTATTCAACTGCATCAAACCTCCTCAAACGGAGCATGCTCACTACCTAAAACTACTAGCCTAAAAACAGCACCATCGGTTCTACACCCAGCACTCACCACAAAGTCATGCTTAAATGTGGTAGGGTATAGACAATTTGACTGCAAGCAACAAGAAAAAGAAAGGAGGTTTTAGGAGCTCTGGACATATCTGCAAAATCACCCTCAATGAGATGCCACTTGCTACCGTGAAATCCCATTTTTTAATTCTGTGTCTTCCTCTCTCTCATTTTATTTTTTTTTACTGGTGCATATCCTAAATAAAGTAATTTTCCGTGAAATGGTGACTGAATAGCAAACTTTGATGATGTTGACTCTCCATAGAAGTCCCTCTCCCGCACTCACATGTAGCTGATGAAAAAGATTTTCCTTTAAGTTTTGAACAATGGTTAGGAAAGATTTTGATGTTACGGCTCGGTTTCTGCAGACTCCACATCATTTCTATTCATAACCTCTGGCATATCTAAAATAGTCTTTCTCTAGAAATCTCAGAAGTGTCTTTTGACTATTTGTAATTTGCAATGATTTAATAAGGCTTCGCTTCCGTTTATTTTATAAGATACGAAGGGTACCTTTTACCCATGCAATTCATTTTTCTTCATTGTTTGGTGACATTTTGATTACTTCTTTACAAACTTAGGCTTTATCTTCATTTTGTGTTTTTATAGTTCTAACTTTAGATGTTGGTCCTTCTCAGATGACTTATTGACGTTTGTATTTTTCTCTTCTGCTTCTTGCTTTAATTTCTAAATTTCTTCCATGAACTTTTCATTTTTCAAACACTGGATCCTATCAGCTTTTAAATTTCATAACCTTTTCCTTCAAGTTATAGCATCTCTTTCATGGCATATTATTCTTACATTATCAGTGTGAATTCTACTATTCTTTTACCTTCTTAGGAATATATATATACACATATATGTGCATATATAAATATATAATTATACACATATATGCTTTCTTTCTATACTTAATCTGCTCCATAACATACTGCTTATTTGTTTATTTTAGTTTCTTGCATAAGTTATAAGTTTTGCTAAAATACCAAAGACTACCCAAACATGGTGGTACACCTCTATCATCTCAGTCCTGAGAAGGCTAAGGTAGGAGGATTAAGAGTTCAAAGCCATCCTTAGCTACTAAACATGGTTGAGGCCACCCTCGGCTAAATGAGACCCTCTCTCAAAAATAAATTCAAAATACCTGGTGATGCTTGGCTGTGTGTTTAAAAGGAGTTTTATGAGGGCTGATCAGAATTGATAATCATGTTAAGTGACTTTGAGCTTCAGCTGAACATGTAATCTGACTGGGACATTTCTTTCGTTGATGGAAACTATGACAGGTTGTTTAAGTTTTTGTTGTTCATTATTTAAGAAAAATAAATAATTTAAGAAAAATCTTGTAGTTCATCAAGGGGAAATATAAGCGAGACCTCTAGACTTCTGAAGGCAGTGTGGGAGGAGGACAGTACATCTCTGCATTCAAAATGCAGCTGATGAGGTTTCCCAGTCTCTTCCCTTTAATATAGGCTTGATATCCCAAATCTGCCAGTTGGAATTTATGTCTCTAGAGATGAACCTTCCAGTATCTTGAGGAGGGCTGTGAGCGCCTTCAGCTTTTGAAGGAGAGGGAAAATGTGATGATGTAATAGCATCTTAAGATACAATTCCACTGAACCTTCTGGTTTCAAGTGTTTCCAGCTTACCCTCCGCTCTACTTCAGAGTAGCCAGTCTGAGCCTCCTGGGAAGATCTGTGGGGCGGATTACATGTTTACATAATTTCCTGTATAGTTGAAGTAGAACTCTTGCTTCCTCGCATAGTCTGTATGTTTTCATTCTTTCTGTTTCCATTTTTCAAAACTTCTATAAATTTTTCCTTTCTCAGTTTCTCCATGGGTTTATAATCTTATGCTTAGAAAAAATTCCATATTATCATTTCGGTGGAATTCACAAAGAGTGAAATTAAGTGGCCAATTCTTGAATAGGAACCTAAAATTCTTTCATATAACTCTAATTTCCCAAATGGACTCTTCTTAAAGCATCACTGAAGAAACAATAATCATATTCTCCTTGTTACGACTATTTCTTAAAAAAATAAATTATTCTTATTTTTGGATTTCATAATTTAAGTAGTCAAACCGTTTCACTCTCTTTGTGCCTAGCTCTTTTTTTTTCTGTTTTATAATACACGTTCACATTCTACTTGCTCTCCCCAGGCCAGTGTTTTGCCTACCGCGGACTGTTTTATCAGCTGACTTTTGTAAGCAGGGATCTGTGAAGACTCATCATGAAAGCAATGTGCCAACAAAACTACGTGTAATTTTCATTATTGTTGCTAAAATTATTTAAAGAGACGTGTTCTTAAAATTAGTTCCAATTTTATCAACCATCTCTCTTCCAGTCTATGACAGCCAAAACTGTCTCTAAAGATTAGACATCTTCTAGGCTAATGATTTATCATGGAACATGATCCTTTTAGCCTGGTCTTCCAACAAGAAACCCACAGACACATAGAACCAGACACATACTTCCATTGTGCATCTGTCTTTCACTGGCGCTTCTCTACCTTTGAACGTCATAGAGGTTGTTGTTTCAGAACATCACGGCAGCTTCTTACACAGGGCTTTAGCAACCTTGGGTACATGCTTAGTACAGCAAAGATTTTCAAAGAGCACTTAGGCAAATTCTCAGGAATAGAAGAACTGCATGGTATAATTTTAACTCTCTGGTTCTCCTCTGAGTATATTCTTAAGTATTCCTTCCTTAGAAGATCTTCTAAGATGAACTTGAGATGGAAAGATCATTTAATATCTTTTGAGATGAATTACAAAAAGGTCTTCTGCACCAATCTTCATGATACCAAGAGTAAATTATGCTGTGTGCGTGTGTGTGTATGTGTGTGTACATACAGAATTTCTTTTGCCCACATACAGATTTATCCAGGATAACACTGTACTTTTACTGCATTCCTACTTTCATTATATCTGAGAAATATCATAATCATCTGAATTATATACAACACAAACATTCTTATACCAAAATACTACTATGTTTTTGCAATGATTCCCGATGTTAAAACTCATTATCTTTAGCAATTATAGCAGTCAGAGTGGACCAAAACATGGACTGATAGTTACATGACAGAACAATCTACATGCTTCGATTTAGATAGTAACAAGGAAGATCAACTACAACTTTGGAAAGAATTATGAGATGAAGTGATTCTATGTTTGTGAGAAATATGAGTGTGTGGCACTCCTGGGGATGATAATTCAATTATTCCTAAAAGAAGTTTGTGCTAGGTTTAAACTGTTTTATTTTATATTTTAGGTTGTTTGCCTCTTACAGATTGATTGTGTGGATTTTGGCTTTCTTTGTGATCACTCAGAAACATTCAAACAGTGGTGTGAACTTTTTGGAACATTCCTCTTCTAATCTCACTGGAAAAGTATAAAGTTTTAAATGACCTATTTATGGTTCTCAAAAATTTGATTTAGGGTGGGAAATATTGGACTAAGCTCCTTTTTTGTAGTCAAAAGCACATACCAAAAGGAAGATAGTCTCAAAAAATCAGAGGCATAGGATCCAAAAGTGAAATGGAATCCAAATGTTGACTGAGACCCAGGCAGAGACAAGATCCTTTCCCGTCCATTTCACTTCCACCCAGAAGAGCCTCTTAGAGGGCATTTGTTTAAAGAACTAAGAGTCATTTCAATAAATGGCCTCTATAATGGAACTAAGGCAACATAAAAATCAAAAGGCTATTGAAAAGTGGAGCATTTCTTTTCTGCTCCAGAAGTAGGACTTCCCTCAACTCCAGCTGTTTGATTTCGTTGACTACGAAGACTGCCATCAGCAGATGAGTAACAAGAATCTTTCCATGTTAAAGTTTTAAATTCTTTCCTTTGGGCTTTCCCATCAGAAGCATCCAAGAACAATACACATCCTGATTACCCTTTGGACCATGGGGCCAGCCATGGCTTCAGTTAGCCTGAAGCCCTAACTTCAGGAAATGCACTCTTCAAGGTCCTTACTCTGTCTTTTGTTCCCAACTGGGTATGTTTGCCCAATTAGAAGTTATAAAAATGTATTTATATTTCTTATTGTTTATTATTTAAAGAAATACTAGATTTCTTAATAAATAAAGGAACACCACAACATATGATATGCTGGTTTCCTTGCCATGGTCGTTTTTCTTGCTTCTACAATAGAACCTGTGTGGGTATTTCTGTCATTGTCTGGCTCAGTTAATGCAGTTATTTGGTGCAACTGAAGAATAAGGATCAGGGCCAGCAAATTTACTCAGCAAATGTCAGTAGTGTGCTAATCTCTCCACCATAAGGCAATTGCCAACAAATAATGTTATTTATCTCTCATAAAAGATTAGGGAGAGAGAGAGTGGGTAATGAGGAAAGACAGACAAGGGTGCATATGAGTCAATTTTTGGAAATGTCTGAATAAATACTAATCAAGCTAATGGCAACTAGAAGGAAACACCCTAACGACTCTGGAGCAGCAATGCCTTAGAACAAACATAAGTTGAGTCTTAAATTTCAGTGTCTTAAGCCTGGTCTTCTAAATCCACAGTCAAATACACACATTTTTTCAATCACTCATGGAATAGCAACATGAATCAATGAATACACAGGAGTTAGAAGTGGATTAAAAAGAGGCAATCCCACTTCATCAAAAACCTCACCGCGCAACAAGGAACCCTTGTAAGGTTTCTTGTTAGCAGAGTGAGGAATGCTTTATTGAATAGACTCTCCCATTTGACAGTGTGCTTTAGAAAAGATGATTTTAAAGTCAGTTTCTGTCTTAACCTTTTAGTAGCAGAAGTGATCAGTGAGTATTACTGCTGATCCAAAGACATCAATCCTAGTATCCTTGGTATCTTATTATGAAATGGAAATGGTATTGGGTTCCATTGCTTACCAGTGAAGATAAATAAAGCAAAGTATAAGATGGTGTCTATTCACTTCAAAGCAGCAACTATTAATGGAGCAGCCATAAATGACACATTCCTGTACCATTCATATAAATGTGCATGTTACAACCCCAATACCTACAGAATTTATTGATACAAACCTTCTAAAAGACAAATTGTTTAAATAACAATGGAATTTTTATACTATAGATTTACCTATATATAGGAAGTTCTAAGAAAATAATAGTGCTTGAACAAAACTTCATTTACAAATGTGTTCATTGCATTACCATCACACTGTGTAGACAAATGGGCTGAGGCCTAATGCCTAATAAGACAAAAGTGCAAATGTTTGATAGCTATTATGGGAAGTTAAATGAAATGGGTTTGAGGAATGCTCATACTATGTCTTTCTATGCCATAGCTCATACTATACTCATACTGTGTTGTAGTCCAGCACTCGAGAGGGGGAGGCAGAAGGATGAGGAATCCAGTGGTGCCTCGGCAATACAGCAACTTTGAGGTCAACCTGGTCTCTGTGAAATGCTGCCTCAAAAGATAAAGAAGTAAAGCCACAGGGAGCTGACTTAAATAAATGCCACTGGTATAAAATGCCATCTGCAGACTCACGGATGACGTCTGTGTAGGGAGAAGTGAGTATACGGGATTGTGACAAGCTGAAGGTCACTGGGTGAAATAGTGAAAACCAACCACTCCTCTGACTGTGTTCTCAACCATCAACACAGGCACTTCTGTGGGGAGGGGAGATGTCATCCCCCAGAAAGCAGTTCCTCCACAGGTACCAAACAGGTGCCCTACAGTTCAACTCAGGTGCAACATCAACTGTACTTAGCAGAGATTCTTTGAGTTGAGGGCTTGTTTCCACAACACTGGTATCCACTTCAAGAATGAATCAGAAACTGCAGGTTCCCAAGTTCCTCATGTCTTGTCTGACTTAGTTATAAACAAGGGTTTCCTGTAACTCTCTTACAAGTTTGATAGCCCAAGGAGCTCAAGGAAGCCAGGATAAGAGCTCACTATTGAAGACTGGGTGCAAAGGATATCTTCTCGAGGATAGATAGCTTACTGCTAGGTTTTATATATTTTAATTTTTTTACTAGTTTTCATTATGCATATTTAGAGCAAGGTATGATGATTTGCTAAATACACACATGATGTGAAATATCTAAAGCTGAAATATTGAATATATCCAATGTTAGATGACTAATTTTGATGTGGATTCCCCTCTGTATGCTGTGAATGTTTTTTTTTATTATCATTGGTTAATAAAGAAACTGTTTCAGCCAATGGCTTAGCAGAGTAAAGCCAGGTGTAAAATCTGAACAGAGATAGAGAGACTAGGCCAAGTCAAAAAGACACCATGTAGCTGCTGTAGAGACAGACACTAGAACCTTACCGGTAGGCCACAGCCTTGTGATGATACACAGATTAATAGAAACGGGTTAATTTAAGATGTAAGAGCTACTAAACATACATGTAAGCTATTGGCCAAACGGTGCTGTAATTAATAGAGTTTCTGCATGATTATTCGAGTCTTGATGACTGGGAAATGAACAAGCAGTATCCTTTTACATATTTTTGTAAGAGTGCAGTAAAAGTACCCATTACCAATGTCATTAGCAAATTTTGAGAATAAAAGACAATATTATTAATTCAAGCCCTCATTTTGCACAGTAGTTCTTTGGGCTCAATTGCCTTGCATAATAGCAGGCTTATGCCATAATCATGTTTTTATTCACTAGACCTATCCTCCTAGGGTAACTACTATACTAATCTATTGCTATGTATTCATCATTTTTATTTTGTCTTAATTTCACATAGGAGTGAGATCATGCCATATTGTAAGTCTTTATCTGGCTTGTTTCACTTAGTGTAACATGCTTCAAATTCATTTATGTTGCAAAAATGGTAGCAACTCTTTTTTAATATTTATTTATTTACTTATTATGTATACAATATTCTGTCTGCATGCATGCCTGCAGGCCAGAAGAGAGCAGCAGACCTCATTACAGATGGTTGTGAACCACCATGTGGTTGCCGGGAATCGAACTCAAGACTTTTGGACGAGCAGGCAATGCTCTTAACCACTGAGCCATCTCTCTAGCCCCTGGTAGCAACTATTTATCCACTCATCTGCCAGTGTACACTCTAATTTCCACCTCTTACCTTACAAGATAAAAAAAAAACCCTGCTGCAATGCGAAGAGGGTGCAATTATGTTAGCATTGCTAATTTCATTTCCTTTGCATACATTCCCAAAAATGTCATCATTGAGTCATATAACAGTTACACTTTTATTATTTTTACCTCATTCGCACATGTTGTGAAATAATAAATTACTGCAGTTTTCATTTTTTAACCTCTCTGATAATCAATAATATTGGATACCTTAAAGAATTGTGTTGGATAATTTTAAGTCTTCTTAGGAAAACATGTCCACTCAGTTTCTCTGTGAAATTTTAAGGGAACGATTCAGTTTTTGCAACAACATTGTGCAAGTTCCTTATGTATTATATAAATTAATTCCTTATTGAATATATGAATTCACAGAAATTTGTTCCCAGTTCATAGACTGTCTTTTGATTTGTGTGATTTTTTTCCTTTTCTGTTTAGACACTTCAGTTTAATCTATCCCAACTCCCTGATTTTAATTTTGTTGACTGAGTTTTAATTCCTAAAACAAAAACCTTTGTCAAAGTCAGTGTCTGAGAGTTTTTCTTCCATGTGCATATGTTGAATATGTTTGAACTTTATTGTTATGGATGGTATATAATAGGGATTTAATTGATTATTTTACATTTGAATATTCAGTTTTCCCAACACCATTTATTGAAGATGACTTCCTCATTGTGTTCTTACTAAAGATTAGTCACCCATATATTATTGATTTTATGGCCTTTCTACTCTGTGAAATAAATGAACTTCAGAAGAAGACATCGAACCATGTGGTTCAGAAGACTCCCAGGTGAAGAAATTTCTACTCCAGTAAAGCTAGAACATGTAATTTTTCTAACATATGAATGCATTCTTGTAAGCCACCCTACACTTCTCTGAATGCCATAGTCCAGGAGTTTTTTTTAATGGATGCTTCATTACATAGACTTAATAGATTATTAAGACCTTTCCCCCTTCCTAGTTAATACAGGGCAGGGCATAATGTTCCAAGATTGCTCGCAAGCCTTTATCTAGAAACCCACCAAGCATTATCTCATCAAAACACAAGCTCCTCCTATCCCCTAGGAAATTCAAGGACCTAGGGTCCTTGTGTTAAGAACAGAATATAGAGATAATAGTATGTACACATTAATTCACATTTCTCAAATTAAAATACACCATCGTACTGGTCTTCCCTAAAAGGAGACAAAAGCCACTTTACAATTCTTTATAGGTTCTGATACCTATACTGGGACCAACAGTCTTCCACTGTTCTTTCAAGGCAACTGAGACCTTAGAAATCTATGAGATCAACAACCCCTCCCTATTCAGTATGTGTGTGTATGTATGTCTATCTCCGTTTTTCTGTCTCTCTGTATCTATTTGACTTTGTCTCTCTCTCTCTCTCTCTCTGTCTTTCCTTGTGTCTCCATATCCCTGTCTCTTATTCAATAAACCAGATGAAATTCACTGAGTGGGCCAAGGCTTTGAAAGACAAAGTATCTCATGGCCAGGCTGAACCAGCATGCTATTGGTTTCTACCTTTGGGTGAAGAGCCATATGAGAATTTGTGTACTCTGTCTTATGTGTCACTCCTTGATGCCATGATCTCAGTTGCTCCCTATATACAAACGGCTCTGCCCACCCACAAGGTGATTCCAAAAGTGCCTTGGCCATTTTCAGGCAAAAATATACCCAGAAGCCCTTTGGCTAGGGACTCTTTTTCCAGACTACATTCTCATTCTATGTGGTCTGTAGTGCTGAATATAGCTCAATGGTATTTCTTGCTTTTCCAGGAGACCAGAATTCAGTTCCTAGGAACAAATTTGTAGGGTCACAACCAACTATAACTCCAGTGCCAGTAAACCAGAGACACCTTTTGTCTCCCATGAGTAAATTAATATCCACCCTCCCACTCACATGTGCTACATTCTTATAGAGACACTTCCACATAAATATAAATTAACCTTTAGGCATGGACTTTGCCTATTCTGAAGAGGTTGGAGTGCATCAGCTGTTTAGAGAAGATCAGAGTTCAGTCTCTGTGCTAGGTGATAGGGATTGGGATAATTAGGGTGTGTGACCTCTCAGGCTTTTACACCACAAGGAAAAGGACAGTTCCCTCCTTCCAGCTTAGAGCAGAGAGTGTGCCTGCAGCCAGGCAGTGTGGAAGCTGCCTGGTGGAGAAAATTCTAAGTGGCAGCTGAATGTGCCCCGAGTTTGCACCATTAGCACCAACACCCCACTTCATTGTTTGTCGTCTGTTGAGGAACTCCCAACTACAGCTTCACAGGTGGTCCTCTTCACCACCGTCCCTCTGAGTGTGAAAAGAGAATTTGAAGTTATGGTTTGAAATGTGTGCAAAATTCCTCTTGTAAAATTATATTATTTCCAGAAGTCTCAAATTATTATAATTTGGCTTTCAACTCACAGGGAAAGGAGGACAATAAGAAGTGGAGATTCTATGGACCCACTGTCTCGCTAGGTTCCAGATGTCTCACGATGGAAAGTAAGAGAAACCTTTACAGGGAATAGGAGCCTGTAGACTGGCTGACGCTGACCACTCTAAGTCACTAACAATTCCACACTAATAAGTTTAATCAAACTTTGTTGGACAAGAAATTCCCCAAGTCCTCCTAACCCCATGGGTGTAAGTCACTGTGATTAAAATTCTTCTGCTTGCTTTATGGGTTTATCAAAAGAGTATCCAGCAGGAACTGAAAAGGTAGAACTCCAGCGCTTGCTGCTTTTCTGAAGGCCAGGAGTTTGGCTCCCAGAACCCTCATCTGGTGCCTCACAACTACCTGCAACTACAACTTCAGGAGATCTGATTTTCTCTTCTGGCTACTACAGGGTCCTGAATGCATATCACACATACACACACACACACACACACACACACACACACACCACATGTACATACCATATACACACAACACACACATGTACACACCATACACACAACACACACATGTACGCACCATACACACACACACACACACACACACACCACTTTAGAAAACCAACAGCAAACAGCAACAGCAAAAAATCACTCCCACTACCACTCAGAAGATCTGGACTTTTCTAAACATTTATAACCCAAATAGAATTACAGTTTTCTTTGGTGATTAAGGTTTGCTGGATAATTAGTATTCATATCTGAGTCTATATTTTGCATTCATGGACACATGTTTATCTTAAAGTCTTTCTTAAATAATAAATGTACATCAGTGCCATGCTGTGGGTACCTGGACATACATTTTATGCCAGGCACTACATTCTTGGTAGAATGCAGAGCATATGAGGGGTTGGAAAGATGACTTCGTGGTAACGAACTCTGGCTGTTATTCCATATGACCCAAGTTCAATTCCCAGCACCCACATGGCAGCACACCACCCTTTTTAACTCCAGTTCCAGGGGATCCAACACCCTCACACAGACACACATGCAGGTAAAACACCAGCTACAGCTCTTTTCTGAGATTTAGTTTTCATTTTAATAAATGAAGAATCTGTACTGATATTTATAGGGTCATTATGTAAATCATTAATTCCAAAGTATTTGCAGCAAGGATATCAATGGCAGATGCCCTCTTTCTTTATGCAAAACATAGAATCAGAAACACATGCAGAGAAGGAGAGGGAATTTGGAGAGGGGTGGCAGAGCTCCCAGGCGAAGCCTCCTTCAAGCATGGAAGGGTCCAGCCTTCCCCATTTCATTTGCAATGTGGATTCATTTCGTGATTCCCTCCTCTTCCTTCATGCGCTTTCTCTTTGGAGCACATCACTCCACATTGCGACCTCCTGATGCGTTTGCATTTGCTCTGCTGCTGTGCTCGTGGATCACGACTGCACTAAGTATATTTGAGGAAGAATTCATCTAAACAACATGGTCATTAGTCCTCACGTTGGTAAATGAGAGCAAAGAGAACAAGCAAGCAGAGGGGCAAGAAAAAGTGTGAGGTGGATGGGAAGCAAGATCCACAAGGAGAAAGTGTTAAAAACGTGCTGAAGCATGGATGGAGAACTAAAGATAAATACTGCTTTTGGAAAATGCTCTGATGTTATTCATAGTAAAAACTTTGTAATTTTGGTTTTCATATACACTATTAAGAGAACTTTGGATCCCTTAAGCTATGTTCTACAGTCTTCTGAACATTAAAAACAGAAGTGCCCCACATTTAATAAGTTCAAGTTCAGCAGCATTCAGGTTGAAGAAACTTCAGTTTCTATTTTTGCACAACAGTTTTATTATGCCTCGAAACCTGAAATTAAGAATATGGTTTATAATTCATATTTTGAATAACACTTGCATTTTTCCTTATGACTAAAATTATATAAATAAAATGTCTTAGATCATTACCATAAATATAACATATGGGGGACACACCTATGCATGCACTAGTGAAGACCACTGGTCCATGTCAGGAGTCTTCTTCAGTTCTCATCCACCTTATTTTTAACACAGTAACTCTCTTTGAACCTGGAGCTTATTGGTCGCCCACATTGGCGGGCCAGCTAACCATCACCACCCTACCCCTGGGATCCTTTTGTCTCTGCCTCTCAGAAGTGGGATTACAGGCATGCTTTGCCACACCTGGCTTTCTACATCAGTGATGGAAATCCAAGCTCCCATCATCATACTTAAATCCCTGAACCATCTTTCCAGGCCCAGCAATATATCATAGAGCTAGTACACTAAACCCTATTAGATTAGAAGATATTTACAAAATGAACTGATCATTATTAATCCTCAAAAGAGGCTATATCTGGGTTTCCTCCAATAAAACCAACAAAACTCAGCATGCCTGTGGGTTGGCCTTGCCTTGGGAAATGGAACTTACTCTCCTTTAGTGATCTGACTTGTGAAATTCATATTCTACAAGACAATGAGTAGAGTTAGATTGGAGAAAACAGCATGAACTATTGGTGTGTTTCTAAGAACAAGACACAGAACAGATAGTATCCCACTGATAGTGCAGTGCTTAAAGACAAATTCTAATAATAAAGGCTGCACATATATATAAGATGAATGGCATTGCACTGTTTGACTCTTTAATCTTAATTTTTAAATATGTATTTGTTTATTAATACACAATTTACATGACAAAGATTTCACGCTTAAAAGTCTGTGATTATTTTTAAGTGTTTACAAGCTAATATTAATAGCTAGTAATTCTTGTTTTGAGAACTTTCTCTTAAGCTCCAAACCTTGACCTTTTTTTTAATTGGTTTGTTGTTTCCCTGCTTAATTGTTTTGCTGTTTGTCTTAGGAATCTTTGTATGATCTAGATAAAAGCAAATCCTCTGTTAGATGTAGAGCTATCAAGTATTTTCTCCCATTCTGTTGACTGCCTCGCCACTCAGTTGATGCTTTCCCTTGTTGTACGGTTGCTTTTAACTGACTGGAGTTTCATTATCAGTTGTTGGCCTCAGTTCCTGAGTGAGCAATGTCTCCATCTTGTAGTTTATTCCCTAATATTTCCTCCAGCAGTTTCAGATTTTCAGGTTTTTTGCCTGGGTACCTGATCCATTTGTATTTCATCCTTGTGAGGTGAGAAAGGAAGATGTGGTTTTAGTGTTTTATATGTGGACGTCAAGTTTTCCCATGCAGGATTCACTGAAGAGGCTTTCATTTCTCTAATGTGTATCTATGCCTCTTTAGCAAAACACGGTTGGCTATGGCTTTATGGGACGGAGATAAGAGAATGGATTGTCAGAGTAATCAGAATTCACTATATGCATATATACAGTTGTCCATATAAAGTCAACGATTCAATACTCAGAATGTGTTCACAAGAATGGACAGCCTTCATCACTATAACTTTGCAGAACATAGTTACCACCCCAGATAGAAACTCAGCAATATTAGTAATCACTCCCCCAGCTCCTTGCTCCATAAGATTCTGGCAATTACTCATTTCTTTGTTATAACTTTAGTTTACTTTATGTTTTATATAAAGGGGTTATGTGCCATTTCATTTATGCTTTCTTCATATTGTATTTATCATTCCACACATGAGGTAGCAGATACCTGTGCTTCATTGTTTGTGTTTTGTGTGTGTTTGTGTGTGTGACTGAATCATATTCTATTAAGTGTATAGAATGATATTATTTATTCATTCATTACTTGAAAGACATCTGGGTTGCTCCCACTTTTTGACTATTATGAATAGTTCAGCTATGAGCTCTCATGCACAGTTTTACATGGACACGTGTTTTGAATTCTCTTGGGTATGAACGTAGGAGAGGAACTGCTGAGTGGATGGAAACTCACTAAATTCACTAAATGATTTAACATTTAGAGGCTACCAAACTGCCTTCCAAAGTGGCTGCACCATTTTACATTTCCACTGGCCCTGCATGAGGATTTCAAATCTCTGCATTATTGTCAACACATGCGTCTCATTTTGTCTTTATTTAATTTTTGAACAACTCCATGAGATAGATACGATCTTGGTTGTTAGAGAACTTACTAGGAGACTGCAAGTCAAAGAAGCTAAGAGACTCCCCCAAATGTCACAATCCCATTCGGGTGGATCAGAGCCAAGACCCAAGATATGAATACAGCTGGTACCTATGACTTCTGCCTTTAGAGCTGTTTCACAGATGCTTTTGTATGGATGGGTGGCTTACATCTGTGTATCATGGGTGGGATCCCTACTAATCCTGTACTTTTTAGCATAAGAATCTGGCTTGGCAGTAACCTTGCTTGATGCTGTTTTCTAAGTTGTCCTCCAACTTAAAATTATATAAAATTCTTATTGAGATGGGCAATATTAATAATGAAATTTCCTCTCACCTGTTCAACAGATTTTAGGAAGGGGAAGGTACATTTAGAAGTTGTTTCTATGGAGTATAAACATCACCTGACAATGAAAGACCACTTTCTATGAACATAAATTGTGCTATTGGCTATGCCAAGTGCTTATCTCTTTTAATCCACTAAATCTCACAAGACCGACATTAACATAATACCCCATGAGTA
This sequence comes from Bramus lutescens, assembly GCA_001685075.1. Taxonomy (NCBI): domain Eukaryota; kingdom Metazoa; phylum Chordata; class Mammalia; order Rodentia; family Cricetidae; genus Bramus; species Bramus lutescens. Next base: position 318,323 of record LOEQ01000639.1, on the reverse strand, counting down.
ATTTGGAGGGAAATAATGAATCAGATATTTTTCCAAGGTTATAAATGACAGAGACAGATTGGATATCTCAACATCTCTCTCCCAATATCTCTGTTACCACCACTTGCCTAAGTTTTGATAAAAATCCAAGCTTAAGATGGTTGATTTGCTATTAGTATGTCATAATAGAGACAAAGTTGGGCTATTCTAAAAATAAACAAAGAGGTTATTTGTCTAATATGATTAAGGATACTTCTCTTTTTATATTATTTTTCAAAATTATTCTTAATAATGGTACTAAATTTCTAGGAAAGGACACATACACACATCCTAATTATGGGTACAGTGATATAGAATGTGTGTATTGTGTGTGTGTGTGTGTGTGTGTGTGTGTGTGTGATAGAGAGAGACAGAGAGAAAATGCTGAAAATTTCTATTTCTGGATGTAAAATTATTTATATAAATAAAAACTAATATTTTGCATCTGAACATATGCTCACGCATGTATCAGTGTTTGCTCTTCTTTGTTGTCATTGTGAAGGTGACCCTTTTTCTTACATGTTTCTCCTAGCCATAGAATATGCTATGTTTTATAGATATAAAACAGTTTTCTTTGCCCACTAGTTCCCTTATTCATGTTAATATCCTAGTGTGTGTTACCATTATCCCTCTTTTCTTTCTTTTTTTTATTTTCAGGGCCCCGTATGAATGATGAGCTCTGATATTGACAAAGATATGACTTTTCGATTTGCAGTCCAAGATTGTGCCTGGAACAGTAATTTCTCTGAAGAATCCTGGTTCTCTGATTGCTTAATAAAAGTCACTAGAATTCTCTTTTGCACTCAGTGAGTCTAATGAAATATATTAGAGAAAATATTTCACATATAAGTTATACAACCTGGAGCTATTACTTAATGACCAGCAGCAAAGAATGGATGACAGAATTCTAGGATTATGAGTCAGACTCCAGTATAAGTAAAGCTGCCTGGAATAGGAGGATGCAAATCTGCCTGTGGTCCTTTGCAGTCCAGATGCACAACATGAAAATAAAGCCCAGCACGGTTATTGATCCCATGGATATATTTCTCCCTGTGATAAAGCATTACAGGCATCCTGCTCAGAGGAGAACTGGAACGGAACCCAGGTGTTTGGAAAGTCTTCTCTTATTTCTGGATGTTGACCTCTCTGTAGTTATTCCTGAGAACCACAAAGAAAGAAGAGGGGTAGTAGCAAGGGAAAATGGCTTGTGTGCACAGAATGTCACAGGTTCTGATACTTGTGACCCTCCAAAAGAGTAAATGAAACAAGGAATAGAGAGCAAAAACCAGATGAGTTTTAGAGTCATCTACGAAATGGGTACCATATCTCAGACAATAGAGCTGACAAAACAAAGCAGGGCAGAGATTTGGGATGCCAGAAGACAGAGTCTCAGAGAATGTTACTACTGCTACTTTGACTCCCTCTCAGTAACCACTGCAATGTGTCTATCCATGTCAATCATGCTGGGCAACATTTCTCTGCTTTCCCGGGCCTTTCTAATAAACATAACTCTCCCCTTACAACCACGTAGCCATCGAGGCTCTCTATTCTCATTTATATTTTATTCTATGCAGTATATTCAATCACAAGCCCCTTGTCAGGCCTCTGCTGTCTTCAACAGATCCACTAAGAAATTCACTCTCTAAGAAAATCCCCACCCAAAAACCTAATGACACTGATATTCAGTAGAGAAAAAGACCTATGCATGAGTGACTGCCTGGACCCCTAGCCTGTGCTGTCATTCATTTCAAAGCATTTAATCGACTCACTGTGAACATCAAAGAACAAAATAGATCCTGTAGCTACAAAGATAGCCATTGTCCCTGGCTTACTTCCTCCTCAACCCAGCTTCTCTTTAGGCCTCACAAGCTTCAAAATGCCAAAACACTGCTCCTGACACATCACACCTGCCTCCAGGGAGAAGTCTCACCCCACCAGGCAGGCTGCAGCCCAGGGGCCATGTTTCATGAGTCTGCACTGCCCAGATGAACTCTTGTTGCTTGACTGGCTTTTATGGATGTAGTGAAGTCCATTTGGTCTTGTTTTAATAACATCCCAATAAAAGAGCTGGGAAATTAGATGCTAGGAATGACATTTAAATCCTCCATTTCCCTTTGCTGCAATAATGGCTTTCTTGATAATAAATGAGATAAATTTTATTAAATTATATGAAGTTTTTTCCATTTGAAAGCAATTAAAAAATGCTTTCAGTTCAGAATTACAAAGCTATTCACTTCGGATCTGAAGCTGACGTTTTTATTGGTAATCTGAGTTATAACATGCTCAGCTCTATGCCCATTCATTGGTCCCTGATACTTCTGCCAACTTTTTATAGTTTTATGTGAAAGTACAGTATTTAAGCCTCCTTTAAGTTCATGAGCCACCCCTGCTTCTGTAAAAGGCTCTCTCGGTGTCTCAACAACGCACACCAGGGCTGATGTTTATTTAAAAACATCTGCTCCATCCTTTGTGATATAACATACCAAAGTAGCCTGACATTTTAAAGACTTTTTCTTTACAATTTGTGTCAAACAATGAGAGAATGTAACTACTTTTGTGATGAAAAACTGTTCAGGGCAATTACAAGATGATACAGTAAGTGGACTAAATGGTACCCAAAGTAATCAAAGGAAAACATTGGGATTAAGGAATGCCCAAAAAAACCCCACTTCCATGGCCATTTCTAGCTCCCCAAATATCGGCAGAATTGTGTTCCCTATCTTGGTACTTCCTAACTGATAAAGAAAATAGACCTATGTTATTTAATTTTTAAGGGGGAGGAAGCCATGATCAGAATATATTGTATGAAATTTTTTCTTTCAATAA
>LOEQ01000639.1:296554-309476 GCA_001685075.1 Bramus lutescens | reverse complement strand
AGAGAGAGAGAGAGAGAGAGAGAGAGAGAGAGAGAGAGAGAGAGAGAATAGTAGTAGTAATAGCATATGTGTGGATAGGAACACACATATCTGTGGAAGCCAGAGGACAATCTTAGCTGTTATTCCTTCTGTATGGTCCTTTGTGAATTTGTTATTTGTTTTGTTTTGAGACAGGGTCTCCCATTTGTTTGGAAGTTGCTGGCTACAAAACCTAGGGTTGCTAATCAGAGAAGTCCAGGGATCTAAGACCTGAATATCTCTACTTCCTAATGCAGAGGACACCACACATACCTTGTTATGTAAGTCCTGTGGGAGTGAACTCAGATTTTAATCTTAAAGCCAAGCTAGCTGTCATCTCAGGCCCCGTGATGTGCTTTACAATAACCCGATTTTTCCATTTTATTTTGCCTCTCGAGTTAGAGTAGTTTGTATCTAATCCTTCTAAAGGAAGAAAGTCACCTATTAATGATACCCTGTTCACAGGTAATTGTGTCCCAATGTCATCATGCATATATTCAAATTATTTTCCTAAGAGTGATGATATAGAACAAGGCAAATCATATAGCTTTAAGAGAGAAGTTTCCACTTTTTATAGTATTGATTTCTCTTCTGCTTTATCCTTTCTTTTTTACACTTAGGATGATAATATCCAGTCTCCACAACAGTTTACTTTCTAAACAAATGACAATTAAATTAACCCACATCAGTCTTTGGGTAAGACAAAAACAGAATTACCCCGTGGACACTGTAGCTTTGAAAGCTTTGAAGCTATGAATTTTGAAAAAAAAAAGAACTTTTCATCACATTTCTTGCCAAAACAAAACTATATACAATTTTAACTTTTACCATCCCAAGTAACTACAATCATTTATTGAGTGAATTTTGCATGTGGAGACAAAAATGAGGAAGTGCCTACTATGTGCTATCTGCTGCTATCACCAGTACAAAAGGAGAACATGACTCTGATGAAGAAAGAATATTCAGTTGCCAAAATCTGCCATCTTTCAAATGCTTAGTGTTTACAATGGATTTTCATAGTGTGTTAATCCCAAAAGCTCTATAGTGAGATTCTATGATGGGATGCTTCTTGGGTTGACTGGTTCAAAAAACCAACATGTTCTCAGAAGTAGCCTGTAGCACAGCGTTTCAGAGAGTATTTCTGAAGCTCCCAGATAGCCAGGTGTGGTGGCCTTTGCCTGTCATCTCAGCATTCCAGAAACTAAGGCAGGAATATGGGGCATTCCAGACCAGATAGGACTGTCTAAATAAAAACAAAAGCCAAGCAAAATAAAATAGAATCTTAGGGGAAATATGGCAGGTGATAGGTAAATACATAAGCAAAGCAAACCATTTGCTTCTTATAATAGGTATGTCTGAGAGGGATAAGAAAGAGTTAAGTAAAGACAAGAAAGACCAAACCACTGATCCAGTACAAAAGCAATATAAAGTGCATTTTAAAATTATGCTAGTGATGTTTTCCCCAAGATTTTTGTTTTCTTTTCACCAGGTTTAACTCTGTGGGTGTAACTGCTTCCTCGCCTCCCAAGGCTACAAGTTAGAGTCAAAGGTAAGTCCAAGATGATTTGACCTCAGCACACTGAAAAAGAAGCCTGTGTGCTAGAGAGATGGCTCAGCACTTAACAACATTTGCCACTTGTGGAAAGGACCAGCGTTTGATTCCTGGCACCCATGTCAAATGGCTCACACTTGCCAATAACTCCAGCTACAAGGCATCCAGTGCCCACTTCTTGTCTCCATGGGCACCCACTTTCACCTCAATATCCCCATACACGCATAACATAATTAAAATAAAATAAAATGTTAGAAAGAACATTAGCTCCAAAGGCTGTCATGCTTGGTTTCTGCACTCAAACAGATATACACTACACTTTGCGGGAACCATGGAGAGGAAGGATATGTGAGTGGAAGAAGGAATGGTCTGCGGCCGTAGGAGGACATTTATAAAATCAAGTGACTATTTCACGTAATATTTGTTGTCTACTCACAGCTACAGAAGGTTGGAAAAGCTTTCAGTTCACCCTTTAATCTTGCTGAATGGACACATACCATGTAGAAAGATCTGCTGTGGTGTAATTACTACGTAAATGTTGTTTTAAACAAGTTCAACCACCAGCAAATATTTTTAAAGTGATAAGCAATTAATTAACATGGGTATTGATTATTTCTCAAACATAATCCCTTTACTATTATTTTAGTTTTGCACTTAAACTTTGGCTGTTAACTAGATACTTAAGAGATTTATTTACATTGGTCACCAGCCAGTCAGAAATATTTAGATACTATGCTTGGAAGTAAGGATTATCTAACCATCCACAAGCTCTTATAATAAAACATTTGTCATAACCCATTAATCCATTAGGACTTAGTTCCCATCCCATCCTTTCACTAACACCTTGCTTTGAACACAGTCAAGTTTGGCTGCAATTTTCCTTTTTATCATATATCATAATTATAGAATGGGATGCACCAAAGTTGAATTCCAAAATCCCTGCACTCTGCTTGAACTTGGCATACAGAAACTCAGCTAGTAATTCCAGGGCTGGGATGTATCCAGCCTCAAGTCCTGAGATCGCACTTGGATCATGGGGTAGAATACAGGAGGAAAAGTGTCTGGGTATGTTATTACCTCATAGAGATTTGAGACTGGACTTTGAATGCATCTGGCACTGTTCTGGTGGCCTAAAGTGCGGGAGTAAGCGAGCCACTCCACTACAGCCCTTTCCCTATAGCTCCTACTCCAGCCATTCTGCCTTGTGAAATGCCTATGTCCCCGCAAGTACAACCACTCGCATGTGATTGTATTTGAATATATCAACATATATCTGCAGGTTTAAGTTCAAGAGCAAATGACATTCACTCTCAGATTACTTATATTTAAAGAATTTAATGTCATTGAATAATTCTATCAATTATGCCTTTTTGTGACCCTCAAAGTAGTCATTTTTTGCACAAAGAGAAGCAAAGAGGAAACACAAGATTACTAATCTAAAAATAAAGATATTTGTTTTATAAATAAATGTGTCATCATCATTCAATAAAACTGTTACTTTTGTGTGTCTAATTCAGGCTATAAAGTTCAAGCTAGCATTTAAGAATCCATTTTGCAAATTATAAGGCAGCAAGTATATAGACCATTATTTTAATAATTGATGGGAGTAAACCTGAAGTTATGATTTATTGGGTGCTGTGCCTATATTTGTGCTGACATTTAGAAAAGTCTAAGGATGTAATATATGGATCCAATGTAAACTAAAACAGGTACCCTCCTGCAGTTCTAGGGACAAAGAAATTGAGGTCTTGAGGTGTGGCAATTTGTCCCAGGTACCATCAGTATCCCAGGGCAAGAGTTGAATTTACTTGCACAAGAGCCACCAGCAAACTGTTGTTTACCATGAAACTATTTACCACAGCTAATCTATGGAATCAGCCATGGTAACCATTACAGACGAATAGATAAAGAAAATCTTCTGTGTACACAGAGCAAAACGTTAATCAGCCATCAAGGAGAAAAAAAATCATGCCTTTTGCAGGAAAATGGATAAACTGTGAGCCCATATGTCAATTAAGCCAGAACCAGAAATGCATTTAGCATATGTCTTTTCTCACCTAAGGATTCTAGAAAATAAAGTTCATGAAAGTTGATGCAGGACTCTGTAGAGAAAAGAACTAGACAAGAAAGGAGGATGATGAGGGAGAAGGATAAAGGAAATTCAATATAATCAAGGTATGCTGTACACACATATTCAATGTCTTGATGAAACCCATTATTATGTATGTTAGTATAAGATAATTTTAAAGTGACATAAGCCAATAGGATACACTGTTTCTAAGCCTCAAATTCCTTATGAGGTTAATACATATGCCCCTATGGTCATGGTCATAAAGAGTAATGAAAAAGAAAAAAATCCAGGTAGAGCAATCAATTGCACTGAAGGGAAAACCATAATCATCTTTATGGAAAATGATCACCGGAGGAAATGCCCTGAGTAATAACTGGATTTCATGAATGACTTCACATTTCCCTGTTCCACATTAATTTTTTCAAATACACTTAGTATTTTGTTTTTTTAACTATTATTTATTTTTAATTTGGGAGTATTATGTACTTTTCAATGTGGCTTTGTACATGTCCGTCTTCGGGTTCCCATTGTGGGGTGTGTATGTACTTTTCAGTGTGGCTTTGTATGTGTCTGTATGCAGGTTCCCATGCATGTGTAAGCATCAGGTGTCTTACCTCTATTGTTTTCCACCTTTGTTCTTTAAGACATCTTTGTTCTCTCACTAAATTTGGAGCTCATGGACTCTGCTAGGCTGACTAGCCAATGTAACTCAGGGGTCCACCTATCTCTGTTTCTATTGTACTGGGAGCCACAAGCATACACCACCATCCCCAGTTCTTACTTGTATCCTGGGGACCTGAACTCAGGTCCTCTTGCTTGTATGTCAGGCAGTTAACTGACTGAGCTATCTTCATATCCCCAAATTGTTTTTTTTTTAACTGATGTATCACAACTGTATACATGCATAGGGTATAATACAATGCTCACACACACACAATGCACACTGTAAAACGTGTCATTTTAAAAAGCAAGCATACATGATAATGAAACATCAAAAACACCTTGTCAAAGGAGATAGAGTGGCCACTGGCAGACATTTTTATGCTTTGCTTTCTCATCTGTGAAGGCAGGTCATCCACAAGGCATCTATCTCTTCAGCAGTCACCTAGTCAACTCCGTTTGGTAATACCACACAAGAACAGATTTAAATTTACATTTATCAGGATAGCAGTTGCTCAAAATGTTTGAAGATTTTATACTTACACAGCAACTCTGAATAAAAGTGTTTCACCTCATACCCCTGCCCCGTGGCTCAGAGATCAATGGGGAGGAGGAACACACAAAGATTGCAGAGCCAGAGGTCCAGGATGACTACAGAGAAAATCTTTCTCGGACCACAACAGGACAGCCACACATATAAACCCAAAGCTATTATGACAGAATGCTTAAGACCTGCCCATGCTCAAGTCAGACAAAATTCCATCATGGATGTATGGCATGGAGTCCAAACCCAAGCTGAAGAGCTACTGCAATTTATAGGTCTTGGAATGGGAAAGTCATTTTTATTTATTTTCCCTAGTAGCTCCAACAGAAGGTGACACACCTGAGGGTATATGAACAGCACAACCTAGATTGATTGGTACTTTCTTTAATTAGGATATAAAGCTGGTGGATGGGACAGAGATTTGGGTCCATATCCTCCCAAGAAAAATCCAGCCTCTCTAGTGAGAAATTCATAAGACTGATTCTAGGTTCTCTAAAAAGAACTTACTAGATTGCCTGTGGGTGGTGACTCAATTCATGGGAGAAGGGATGAAATAGCAACTTTTTAATGGTCCCAAAATTTTACTGTCATTCCTAAAGGATATGTCAAGATAGGAGACGATATGTAACCAGGTTGTCATCTGTCATTTCTAACAGCCAAAACTGATTCAGAAAAACCTCCAAACTCTCCTTGAAAGATCATTCCCCAACATTAATGTTGCACCTCAAGAGGAATGCTATGTGCATTATATAGATAATTATATGTTGATGGCGTTTTGTGGAAAAAAAATAATTAAAATCTTCAAACCATCCTTCCCATAAACAGGATATCATTTATTCTGATGAGATGGTTATCATGGTTAATATGTTAGAACCAACAGTGGATGAATAACATCATGCAAGTTAATCATTTACAAGCACAGGAGCCCACACCTCCAGTCCCAGAAGGCTGATCAGGAGGCATGCAAGTTGGAGCCCAGGAGGGGTTCTATAGTGAGCCCCATCTTATAGAAAACTAAATAACCAGGCACTTACTAGGGAGTCTATTAAGTTTTTTTAATTTTGTTAATTAATTCAAAACTTACATCTTTCTTTCATAGGTACACTATTGAGATTCAAATGAAGATGTGACCCCATTTTCACTACTTAACTGTTAGATGATTCTCCTGGAGTGTTAGTACTGACTTCTCCATCAATGGATCTGTTCTATGCTTGTCCCATATGACTGACCCTATTATGAAAGAGAACATTGACCATCCACCTAACAAAGTCCCCAATCTTTACAGCCACTCCTGGCCATGAATGATCCTTAAGACACGGCACCTGGCCTTGGAGAAGCTACTCCATCTCCAAGCATTGTTTCTTGAGATGGTATTTGGGGAGCGACTCCTTACAGACCTTGGACTGAACACACACACAGGATCTCTGTTTATTTTCCCATGCACTCTTGCCAAATGAAAATGTGACTTACCTAAAGATCATCTCATGCCTTTTGACAGGGGGTTTGCAGCCACATGGCTTATGTCACGTTCGTTATCTCTAAACTTCCCTCCCACAAGTCTTGATAATTTAGACAATAAAGCAATTAGAGAGAAACTATTTTTCATCTACTTCCAATCAGCAGCAGGTCATCCACGCCTAGCCTGGCTAGACTGCACCATCTCACAGTCCAATCTCAGCTTATCTGTAAAGCAGAGAGTGAGAGAAAAAGCCACACTCAGATACCTTCACTTACTTTAATTCATTGCTCATTTAATGACGTCAAAAGCAGACGCGTCCAAACGCCTCCATCCACTGACACATTGCAGATGTTCATGCTTGCTTCTGCTTTCTGAGGGAAGGCGGCAACACTGAAGTGTTGGCTCCCTGGTTGCTTCTTGACCATACAAAGCTGTCTAAGACGTCTCTGCAACTTATGCGTGACTCATGCACTTCTCCACCCTTATTGTCCATGAGCACTAATGAACTGTCCCCTCCGTTAGTGCATCTGGTCCCATTTCTTCCTTAACTGACGAAAAGATAAAATTAATTATAGTTTATAGTAATGGCTCTGGTCATGTGTGTGCGTGTGCGTGTGCGTGTGTGTGTGTGTGTGTGTATTTATGAGAACTAATGTGTATGTGGTTGGGTGTGCGTGCACATGCCAATGTGCATATGGTAGTCATAGGATACCATTGCGTGGTATTCCTCCTCAGCTTCAGCACGTCTCGTTTTTTGAGACAGTCAGTCCCTCACTGGCCCTCGCTTCACCAAATAGGCTGGCCCAGTTGATCAGTAAGGATCAAGGATCCAACTCTCCCAAACTTCCCAGCCCCAGGCTTCATGAACAGTGTTCTGGAAATGTAAGCTACAGCCTCACGCTTATGGAAAGCACCTTGCTGATATGTCTTTTCCTGCACTCTAGCTCCTGCCTATCTTGGGTTTTGCCTGACTTCACCAAAGAGTGGACTTTATAAACAATGAGTTGTGAAAATAAGAGATCTCCATGTCATGTAGATCTCACATATCAGCACATTCTAGAGATGCTCCGTTCATTCAGCAAATACTTTCTTTGAAAGAGTCTAGGTTCCAAACCAAGTTTAGCTATCAACAACAAAAAGCAGATGGAAAAGCCCTGCCCTCTGAGAACCGAACACAATAGGAAGCATCCTACTCCTGGAGAACTCTGTTTTCTGACCTAAAGATCCAACGGAAGGTCTGGGGGCAGTGGTTTCACTTCTTTGAAGCCTATTGTTTCCCCAACCCATACTTACTTTTACAAGCATTGCTCCTTTCTATAAACATGAAGGACATAACTGTTAAGTTGAAAGTCATTGTCAACACTGTCAATGTCAGCACAGGCAACTGGCTATGTATGTTGCTCATGTTCCAGACACTGGTAATAATTTGGGATGGCATACTGTACATTCTCTGGATTTAAATATCTTGAGACCAGTGTTTGTGCTATATTTTTCAATTATTAATGAGTAGAAACACAACAAATCACGTTTCATGTGCTTGCTTCATCCTCATGAAAATTAACTAAAATACTTGTGTGTACACAATTAACTAAATTACTAAATTAACCAAAATATTTGTGTATATGTGTTAAGAAAATCAGTTCTCTCTGTACATTAAAATGTCATTGGGCTTTAATTGGTTGCAAGCAACAGTTAAGGAGGAAATCTTACTTGCATTTTTAGCAAACTAAATTACTTTTAATTATATATAGAGGCAATCGTAGTTTCATTGTTCCATTGCTCAGGTGATTCCAGGCTCAAGACAAGGTATTTGGCCATAAGTAAAGGACAGAAGTGGGTCCTATCTTCTGACCTTCCAGAAAGAGGGTCTGAGAGCTGACAGTTTGGTTTGCTCTCTTTTGTAGAGTGGTATTTAAATCCCTGCAGAATAGGCCCCAGAAACCTCTGAGTCTACATGTCCAGACTCCTAGAGAGAACACATGTTTCTCCCATCCTCTCAGAGTGTTTAGACAAATGAAGAATGGCCAGGTTTCAATCTATGTCCCGTAAAGGATGGAGGATTCTCAAAGAGGAGTAGGGAGATAGGAAGGGATTAAAACAGAGAGGGGAAGAAAGGTGTTGGAGGGAAGCAGTAGAAACAAATGGGCAGGAAGAGAAGGACAGTGGGAAGAAGTGGTACTATGAGGCAAGGGAACAGAGAGGAAGAAGAAAGGAGCAGGATGGGGGAGGGGGAAGGAAAGGAGAGAGAAAATGGGTGGAGAAAGAGGAGATAAAAGGGAGAGTAAGAAAAAATGGGGAGAAGCAGAGAAGGGAAAGAAAAAGGGGGAGGAAGAATAGGAAGGAAGAAGACAAATGGAAGAAGAGAAGAATAAAGAAGGAGATGACGGGGAGCAGGAAGAGGAGGAAATTCATTTTATATGAATTTTATAACATGTTTTAGCACACCACATGTTACCAAGCCAGGCATGCCTTTAAAAAAAAAAAGTGAAGGGTTTGTTTGGCTTTACAACTTCAGTGACACAGTCCATCATGGCAGATAAGACACGGTGGCAGAAGCAGGACTAGTATGGTCATGTTACGTCTGCAGCAGAAGAAAGGGGAATGATAACTGTTTGTGTTCATCCCATTTTCTATTATATATGCAGTGGGGGACCCCAGTCTATGGAATGCCCCTACCCATATTTAGAGGCGTTCTCATTCTGCAATTCACATCACCTCTATAATCCCTCACAGCTGTGCCCGGAGACTTGCCTTCTAGGCAATTCTGCATCCTTTCAAGTTAACAGTCAACGTTATGCATCACAGAGATCTTAGTTCATAGAACTGGGATTCAGTCCCAGGGTGTGTAGCACTGGAGACTTGTTTAACCATCGTTTCTTCCCTGGACCACACCCAGGGATCCAGCTGTTCATCCAGCGTCCTGATCCTTCTACCTCCCATGTCATATTTAAACTCCATGCTTTCCACATGTTCGTCTCTGCCTGGATTACTTCCTTGGCACATATCTCCTCAGCTTTAAAGACCTACACATGTCTCATAAAAACTTCTGCTAGCTTGTTGGTAGCCCTAGTCATTATAGTACAACTTCTAAGAAAGCAAGAACAGAAATTATTATATTTTGATTGTGTATACTTTGGTCTCTCACATGAGATTGCAGGGTGCTCAAGAGGAAAGGGGTATGTGTGTGTTGTGTTTGTGTGTGTTGCATGTGTATATGCATATATATATATGCACACACACAATTCACTTCTACATACTCTAAGCTGTGCATAACAAGATCTGTCTTCTACACAAATAATTTTGAAATGATGCTGGATAAGTCAGTGCATGAGCTAGACCACTGGCATTTATGTAGCAAACCTAATGTGTTCAAAATGGTCAAACCTAACAAAAAGCTCTTATTGACTGCAAAAGAAACAAGAAGAGATAGAACAGGAAAGAAAATAAAGGAGAGATGAGAAGAGTAAAGGAGATGAGAAACGTGAATGGGAGAGGAGAAGGATCAGGAAGGAAATGGGGAGGGGAAAAGAGGAGAGAAACGAAAAGGAGGAAAGGAAAGGGAGAGAATGGAAAACAAGATATCAAAAAGCCCTGAAGAAAATATTTAGTGATTCCAAACCCCTACACATGGAGATAACATAAACTTCTGTAAAATATCCCGGAACGGATATAAAACCGCAATCCAGAATAAAGTTTAAAAGATTAACAAGGACCTCTTTCCAGCTTTGGAGAAGAGAGCAAATTCAAGCATGCCATCCATCTCCTCTGGGTAAGAGCCATTTCTACATGGACAGGTACAGAAGGCAAAGGAGGGTCAATGAGAGTGGGACACATCCACAGACACCCCAAATTGTGGGGTTGTGCCCCCCCACACACAATGACCCATGCAGGGGAAGATTCTGTTGTCTTTGCTAGCATGGACTTCTTTTAAGAGGCAACATAATGTGGAGAATGTTTGTATTATGCCCCTGTCCTCAGACTGTTTGGGTATCTATCTGCACGTTGGAATCTGTATAAGCAGAGAAAAAAAAAAGCTCTTTCCTAGAACTGAGTTGAGTTAATCTTCCCCCTGGATAAGACGTAAAAGGAAGGTGATAATTGTCTCAGCTGATGGCTGTGTTTACAAACTCTTCTGTCTCCAGAGAAAGGCCACCTGTGCTTTTCTTGCATCAACACAGGCTACACCAGCTAGGAGAGGCTCCTAAACAGGGCTTGCAAGTCTTTATCCTGTGACCAGTATTCCATTTTCAGACAGCGAGTGCTGAAGCCTTTATTTGACTTGTTCAAGAGCTCTAGAATAAGAACTATGGTGAAATCCTTCAAAAAACACGTTTTTGCATAGCACGCAAAGCCTACCATAATCCTCCCTTCTCTCTGAAATTAAAAGTATGTTAGTGCCTGAGTGTAATAGCAGACATGTCCGGGAAGAGAAAGGCACCCTCCAACCAGTTCTGTGGGTCCTCCACGGAGCGACTGAGCCGATCACATTGTTTGACATTAGGGTGGGTTTTCAGATAGTGAAATTTCAGTTACCAGGTGGCAGAGGCAATTTATCAGACACTCATAAAATAAAGATCAAAAAGCTCATCGGTCGCCCAGTGCGTCTGGAATCTAGGAAGGAACACTCTGGTCTCTCCATCCTCTAAACAGCTCTCACTTAAAGAGATTGATGTTTATAATAACAAGAAAAGGAGAAAAGGGTCAGGTCAAACTCTGCCGAATAGCAGGTGTTGTTTTAAGTTTTCTTTTTCTGTCTTTTTACCCCTCTTAAAGTATAATCTAAAATAATATTGAGCTGTTGCAATGAACATTCTCCATGGGTATTTTTAAAATGTATGCCAACATAAAAAAATGTGACTTGAAACCAATAAACAGAAGCCTTTGACCCTCAAAAGCATTTCAGTCTTTTCCATAAAATTCTCAGTATACTAAATTAACTAAATAAAATAAAAAATTAATACTAAACATACTGGGCAGGTTATATTTATCTATTTCTATTTATGATCATAGGAGAGGAATAGAAAAAGTGATGTAATTTTATGCTAGTATATAAAATCAAGTTAAATAGATTAGATGTTGGTATTTTTGGAGATGGATCATGCTTAGCATATTAATTTTGTTTGAATATATAGTAATTACATTTATGCCTGTCTTTTGAAGCATGATTAATAAAAGCTCAGAGATGGAAACTGGGGTTCTATTGAAGACCAGAAAATCAAAACAGCCAGTCACTGGCTCTTACCTTGACCTCAGTCTGGAAATGATGATCCTGCCTCCAGGAATCTCAGAATGAGACTGTGTCTGAGAGCTGTCTCCTCCAGTTTTATAATACTCTCTAGGGCTGGGATTAAAGACTTGCATTACTGGGATTAAGGATGTACCACTCGGTTTCTATGGCAAACTAGTGTGACCACTGGGATGAAAGGTGTGTGTCACCACTGCCTGGTCTGCTTTACTCTCTGATCTTCAGGAAAGCTTTATTTATTAAAATACAAAAGAAATGCTGCTCCAATCTTTGGCTCTTCATCATTTCCATAAAGAGAAGAGATTTAACTGTGGTTGCAGATATACAAGCTAACAGGGCATGTGGCACCTGTTTTGGGCTCTAGAACCTGTGTTCTCACCACTGGTCACAAATGCAGAAGAGTTTTAGGCTTCAGCATGGCACCAGGTGGTCAGTGCCTCAATGGAGTGTCACCTTTGCTTTTCCATTGAATTGAAATTATGACGTCAAAGGTTTTGACTACTTAAAAGCCAATTTGAGGACATTGATTTTATTAAAAAAAATCCTCGCCTTACCTTATGAAATGATTTGGAGGATTTTTTCACAAAATATCATGTACTAAAGAGTTGGTCTGCAGTGTGACACTACTGGGAAGTGGTGGGGCCTTCAGGAAGTAGGCTTTGTGGGGGTCATTCTTATGTTTGGGGAACGACACTCTTCAAGGGGACTTGGGGACTCCACCATGTTCAGTTTTTTTTTTTTGCTTTAGGATATAATTGATTTACATCTACAACAATTTGCCCACCACTACCATCCAGCCACCTCACCAGAGTCTTGATGTAATGTACCAGAACCTTCGAAAGCATACCTTAAAATGGATTCTTATGTTTAGAAGTTAATTATCTTGACTATTTTGCTACAGAGATTGAAAGGTAATGAATATACCTTAGTTCCAAATGCCTATTTTCTTCCCATTTGTCTTAAGCAACATAGGGACATGACACAATATATAGAAGTCATAATAGCCTTTTAGAGTTCATCCACGGAACATCTGAGGTTTAACGTGTGTCCCATAATAGCAGTGCTTCTAGTATCAATCTCCATCTTGTCTGTTTCCATTAACTTATTTTGCTACTTTAGGCTTGCTTATCCGTTTTTTTGATCTAGCTCACTGTATCACTCCTCTCTTCTTTCCCTCTTCCTCCCATTTCTTCTTCTCTTTCCTCTTTTTTCTTGTGGTGGATCTTAAATCCTTCTTGAACTGTGGAAGAAATGGAGAGAATAAGAAAGAAAGAGGAGCAGAAGGGTGTAGTGATAGGGGAGAGCAGGCCTGCTTTTCATCCAGCCTGGCTCCCGCATGGCTAGCTTATACCCCGAAATAACAACACACAAAT
>LOEQ01000639.1:281463-296417 GCA_001685075.1 Bramus lutescens | reverse complement strand
CATCTTGGGCCGGAGCTTCAAAACGTCTGCCTGACTCTGCTTTCTTTCTCCCAGCATTCTGTTCTGTCTACTCCACCCACCTAAGGGCTGGCCTATCAAAAGGCTAACACAGTTTCTTTATTAACCAATGAAAGTAACACATAGACAGATGACCCTCCTACATCAGAAGGGGAAAGAGGAGAAAAGTTAAAAAGAGAAAACACAGAGGCAAAAATGGAAAGCTGGCAATGCAAGAATGGGAAAAATAAAATATTTAAAATATTATAATCTAGTAAGGTGTATAAGGACTAATTAAAGATGAGAACTCAAGACTAATGAGGATAAAGGTAAGAGAAATGGAAGAAAATGATAGTATTGCTTAATGGAAAAATTCCACCGCTGTTTACATTTCTAGTCTTTCAAATTTGTTCATTGAATATGTTGGTTCTTTAAAGTATTTGTATATAGTGAGAGAAACTATTAATATTAATACTATTAAAAATGGATAAAAGATGGATGAGAAAGAGATACAGTAATACATGAACAGTAGATAGATGTACAGACAGATGGATGAATGGAAGGATAGATAGATAGATAGAGACACAGGCGTAAAGAAGATTTCGAGCATAGAAAGCACATTGTGGTCATCACAATATTTTATAACAAATATATGACAATCATCACAAAGAAAATAATTTCAATGTCAGACCCTGACCTACACTACTGACCCAAGACAGTATATTTATAAACGTATCAAAAGTATAAATGATAAGGAAAAAAGATGGATACTCAGCAAACGTAGACAGTCAGAGTGAGGTTCTAATTCAGCCAACAAGAAAATATTCCTCTCCAAATGTGTTGGACAGAGAGAAAATAAATTGAAGATAGCATGGGAGACATAGTCATATGCTGGCCCTACAGCTCACACATGGGATCATTAATTCATGTTTTGGGGGAGAGGAGAAAAGTCAGTTCTTACAAAATATATTTTTCTTAGACCATAGCCATTCCTAAATATCACAGTTCTTTGGCATTCTTGTGAAAACTATATATCTTGGGGGTCTTAAAATTACTCCTCCAAAATTCACATTCTCTGAGCCAATGGCAATTGAAGGCATAGGGTTAAAGGGCTTT
Organism: Bramus lutescens; assembly: GCA_001685075.1. Lineage (NCBI taxonomy): Eukaryota > Metazoa > Chordata > Mammalia > Rodentia > Cricetidae > Bramus > Bramus lutescens. Next base: position 295,304 of record LOEQ01000639.1, on the reverse strand, counting down.
ACATCAGGGGATGCTGCTGAGTGATTAAGAAGGACTGATATGCAGGCGTCTGTCCCACAGCAGAGAGCCAGGGCTGATACCAAAAGGGCTATAGGTAAAGTATTCTGCTGTTGGCAGACAGGGCCCACACAATTGTCAGGCCAGGGGACATCAGATAAATCACCATCTCTGGCTTATTACTTCACAACCAATCAGATACATAAGTAGCAGCAATGGAAGAACATGGGTCATAAGCAAGTTCCCTGAAACTTTAGGATAATTAACTTTTGCCTGTTACACATTTTATCCTTAAAGTCAGATAGGATCAAATTTTCATTGAAAACTAGGACCCATTGAGCAACACAGGTTGGACCCCGAATTTGGAAAGGTCAAATGACTTTAAAAATCTATGATTTTGATGATACTCTCAATCTTTTCTTTTTGGCATCTACAAACAAGGCCTATAGAAACATTGTGATGGCCTAATGGCTTATTCATATTCTGACTCACAGAACCCATGAGAACTACAATCAGAAATGACAATTGTATCATCCTGGATTTTTATAGTTCACTGTAAGCTCTTAGGGTTTGAATTATGTTGATCAAAGATATTTGCAGAACCTTTAATGCCTACTTCACAAAGGCAGAATCTCACGTGGAAAGAATTTTCTTTAATGATTTGTTTAAAAAGAGACAGCACTAGATTTGAGTGGACTCTAAATTCAACAGCTGGAATCTTTATAGAATGGGCATGTGGAATCCCAGAGACCTGAGACACTGAGGTAAGATAGCCACATGAAGACAGATTCAGAATTTTGGTGATGAAACTTTGAGGCCAAATATAGCAAGAGTTTGAGAAAAAAAAAACCAGAAGCTGAGAGAAGCAGACAAAAGTAAATCTACCTCAGAGCCTCCAGAAGGAACCTACGATGTCAAAACTTGAATGTGGATGGTTAGCCTATAGAGCTGGAGGAAAAGTAGGTTTTAAGTCATGAATTCATATTAAACATGTGACAGCAGCCTTGGAAGCTAACGTGTAGATCATGGAGCCATAATTACATGGAGAATCCTATATAACTTTTTCAGTGAAGTCCTGAGATAAGTAAAGACACATGTGATCTCCTGTTTATTGCCTTTTCTCCATTTCCTATGGAGTGAACACATGCTAGGCACTAAGTGTTGCTTATTTGAAATCATTACCACAACAAAATGAAGAAGGTATTGTTGGTCATGTTTTATAGAATTTGAGCAGCTTTGCAAAAACTCAAGCCCATGACCAAATTCTCCCTTTACAAATTGCATAGTCAGACTTTGGACATTTACTGTTGAATTCAAAATCTTAAAAAGTTTAGACTGAGTGGGGGAGGGCGAGGGAAATGGGAGGAAAGGAGGAGGTGGAAATCTTTAATAAAAAAAAGAAAATGTCAAAAAATGTTTAGACGATTTCATGATGCAACTCAAAGGAGGGAAGAAAAAAATGAGCAAATTATTATATCTTAGCCTCCGTATTTTATAGGTAAAAGAACTATACTCTAGATTCAGATGATTAATTTCCCTCAGCCACACATAATTCATAACAATAACATAGGCCTTTTGTCTTTCATTTCATCATACCTTGTTTCTGAACCATTACCACCCTTCTTCACACCCTCTGTGCTATATAATACATACCACATCTTTGAGAAACTTAGGAAAATATGAAGAGCCCTGAGTACAGAATTCCTTGGGTCCATCCTCCTCAAACAGAGTAAGATGTGGATCACAGAGCAATTCACTTATGAAAGACTTGCCTGTTGTACCTCCCTTCTGGACCAATTGTTTCCCTTACTGTATGACTTGAGATGCCTGGATACCATTATATGTGAACACCAACACTGTATTTATTGCTGTCCTAAAAGAGCAGCCTGGAAAACCATCAGAAGAGTCAGTAATATGCTAGAGTTCATCACACACAGATCATGCCCAGTTCCATAATAGCTGAGTTTTCTTTGATCACAGGTTCTCTTGGTGTCATGCATGGTGTCATGCAGTGGTTCTTACTTTTTAACACTGATCTACTTCTGATTAAGGAGATTTGATGGCACAACTTGGAAGCCAGGATTGCACATATAATAAGATGATACAATATTTGTTCAGTTATATATATATAATGCATTATATATGTGTATATACAGTCTCCTTATGAAAGGAGGGAAGTACATATGTTAAATACTAAGGAAGCAATGACATGAATTTTGACAGCTATTACAAGTCATGTTCCTGTACCATAGGGCTGTAAGATTGCCAAGAATTTCGTAGATATTCCTCTTTTCATGTATTAATGCTGCTACTAATAAGTAAGTAAAATTATAGAATAATGTCTAAGCATGTAGACTTTTGACTCTAATAGTTTTGGGTTTGTTCACTTGCTTTTGTAGACCTGGACAACCCATTAATCTTTCTGAACATGTATTTTCTCACTTATACAGTGGGTATAATAATCCGTTCGGAGAGTTTACTGTAAGCATTATTTATGAAAACATGCAAACATGTCACTAAAATGCAAATATCAATGTACTCATTATTATACAATGTATGCTTTATGAAATAAAAAGGCTTTGAATTTAATTTTGTTCATTATTATGGCTTACTTATGTGTGAGTGTTGAACACATAGGTCCACAATAAGTGGGGAAGATAAGAGAACAACCTTTAGGGATCCTTTCTCTTCTTTAATGGTGGGTTCTATCAATTATAGGCAGAAATTGCCTTTACATCGCCGACTGAGCCAGCTCTCTGTCATTAAATTAGTTTGTAGTGTGTGTGTGGGGGGGCAAATGTATGGGAAAGAGAAAGTCATGTTAACAAATCAAAGTCATGGAGGTGTTGAAAGCATTGAGCATGGAAACCCACTCTGAATAGCTTTTCTTCTTCCAACAAGAAAAGTAATCTTGGGACATAAAGTTAAATAAAACACTGCTTGTGGCCTTGGAGATCTCAGGGTCTTGCTAAGAATATGACTATGTAAAAAGGCAAGTTAGTATACTAATGTAATCCAGGGAGGGAAAATAAACAGGATGCTGTAGGACCTAGGGAAGTTGCATGGATGGGACAGATCTTGTAGCTATATGGATGAAAAGGGATGGATTGGCCCTGTGGAAACCAGTGAGTTCCCTGGAGCCCCATTCATTCTTCATAGTCCTCTGTACTGAAAGGTGTTAGTATAGAGTTCTATACCTCTAATGCCATCCCTCAGGAGGTCTGAGGCATGAGGCTTAGAAGCTGGAGGCCATTCTGGTCCATCTACAAAGAGTTCCAGACTAGCCTGAGGTATACAGTGAGACTGCATCTCAAGCAAAATAAACGATAAATTAAATTAAAAAGTTGTTTTTTGTCAGAGAACTACCCAGTTTTTAAGTTTGCAAGAACAACTTCCTCTCCTTTTAAGTAATTAGTTCATAGTCTTCTGAGTTTCAAAATTTTTATCCTTGAAAACAAATATTTAGTCATTCTCACATAATCTCCTTCAAAAGGGAACACATTTAGATTGTAACTTCAGAATATTTCATTAAAGAATTCCTTTAGCTGCAATCTCCATTGAGCTGGGGGTTCCGTAGTACTCTAATCTATGCCCACTGCTTCAAAATACGAAACGATACAACATTAGCGGCAAGTGCTCATATTGGGCGCATTTAAACAGTGCAATAACCAAGTGGATTTATTATAAATTTCACTAAGATTCTGTTTGCTTTAAAAGGTGAGAAAGCTCCACTCTTCTACCCCATGTAGCTTAACCTCAGAGAATGTCTTAAAACCAACAGCATCCGCTCTTCATACACAAGCAAACACTGTGTCTGCAGAAGTGATAAGAAAATTATTTTCCCTAAAACAAAGACAAACAGAAAAGATAAAAGGGAAACAGGGCAGTTTACTCTTGATGCTTTCAGATGAAAATTAAAGCACTCGGGATTGATTTGTGACCCGCTGGAGTGACCCCGAGTTTTACAAAGTTATCTTAGGAATTCTCCACTCCAAAACCAAGATTAGAGTCTTAATTAAAAGTGTACAATCTGTGTTTAAACCACACACGAGTTTACCCAGCACCAACTGTAAACCAGCAATACAAGTAAAAGCAGAGCCAGGAAGGAAGGTGGTGGCTAAACATCTCAGCCATTCTTGTGCCTTTGATGTTGTAAACCAATATCAGGCTGAAGATAACTCAACTTCTTTTCCTTAAGTTGCTTTCACTTATTGTATTTACAGTCTTGAAATACAGCATCAAATAGTCAAATATGCAAGAGCACATGCACACACATAAACACAATACACACACACACACACACAAAGCTACTGTACTTTTTGAGCCTCCCTCTACCATAGATCTCCAAATGCAATATTTACAGGGTGTTGGCATTATTTTCCTTCCCTACAGAACGTGCTTGCCCTTGAGATGATGGCCAGGAAGCTAGAATGAAACTGTCAACATAATGGCAATCTATAAAACAGCAGAGATGGCTGAGAGGCTGAGTCACCTGTCTGCAAGCCTGATGCCTGGCTTCTCATCCTGGGACCCACACAGTGGAAGGAGATCACTGACTCCTTCAGTACTCTCATGTCTCATGTCCACACCCATGCTCCACTGAGCACCATGCATGTATGCATGTGCACATAACAGAAATTAAAGGCACGAAAGTTGTTTTTAAATGAGAAATTAAATTTTAAATGCATATAATGGGTTAATCTGAAGACTGATTCCATTTCATATGTGCATCCCAAAGAACAAACCTTGCAATGATTTGTGTTCAACTTCTGAAATTTATTTTTATCTTAATGTAAAGATGTCTGATCCAATTTCACCAAATTTTGTCTCATAATAAAAGCAAAATATCAATTAACATGAATGCATTTTAAATGGAATTTTGCATAAAAGTTAATGGGTACAAAGGAACATTTAATTTCATACAGAGAGAAAGTCCTATTGCTTAATTTGGGGAAATTCTACTAATTTGTTTTCAGATTTATTGTTTACTCCAAAGATTTTCTGTTTGTGGGACAATTCTGTAAACAATTATTAGTAACCCTTTATATTCATATATTTTAATATTCTGGTCTCCGGTCACTAAAACCAGAAGTGGTGTGTGTGTGTGTGTGTGTTTGTGTATGGGGGTCTGTCTGTCTGTCTCTCACTTTGTGCATGTGTTTGTCTCTCTCTGTGCATGTGCATGTTTCAAACTCTAGTCTATCCTTCCCCTAGCTCTGTCGAATCATAAAGACAGGCACGCAAACAGCCATTTGTCACTCCCCCTTTACATATTAGCATCTAACATCATCAACCAAAGCAAAGGGCCAGAATTAAAGCTCCTCCCTCTCTGAGCTCCCCCTTACTGATTCAATTAGCTGAAAATTTTGCTGAAACACTTAGTTCGGTCTCCATATTTCCCCAGGCATAATGGAACAATTTATGCCTCACTCTATAAAAGGTTTGTGCATGATTTGGTTTACTCCTGAGAAATGTAAGGCCTAAACGGCAGGAACATCTACCCACCCAGCAGGAATGCTTTCAGGACTGGATCATGTTTTTATACTTGCAATGCACCATTTAAGAGCTACTGTGGTTTTCTTAAGTTCCATTTGTGAGACATTAAACATGGGACCATTCTTTTTTTTAATACTGCTTTATGCTACATTATACTACTATATTCCAAAGTGTTTTTTTTTAAACCTTTCTTCCCTAAAATAAAAGACATATAAATTCCCGGGGGATAGTATTCTTGTACTCTCTCTGTTTTAATGCTCTGCTACTTTCAGGATGAAGCTAAATTACCTCACAACTGCACAAAAACCAGCCAACATTCCACAACCAGACTTACTGCAAACACCCCATTTAGGCAAGGCTTTCTTAGTGAGCTATTTTGTTTAATAACTACAGGATGCAACTTCCTCTGCAAAGATTTCCAAAATGTAAACCCAATGTTCCATTCCATTCAGCTATTTACAAAAATATTTCACTTTTCTTTCTCTTTGGAAAGTTTAAAGATTTACATTAAGAACTGGGGATACAATTTTGTGGTAGAGTGCTTCCTAGCATTCTGAAGGTTCTGAGTTCAATCCCTAACACCATAAACACACGGAAATGTACACAAACACACACAGAGAGGGAGAAAGAGGCAAGGGGAGAGAGAATCTTGGACTACCTGCATGTCTTTGTAGAATAATCACAATAGAAAACAGAGTTGGAAGATCCCCTGATGATCATAAGGAATGAAGTGACTGACTACATGATGACGAATTCAAGTGGGTGAAGACATGGTTAGAAATCTCAAAGCTAGGTACTAGTCAGGCCGAGGTTAAAGCTCTAAATAATGAGTTCAAGACCATTTATTTTAATGACTACTAGAGAGGGCATAAGGAGTGATTTATATGAATGGCACAGCATCCTTCCAATGTTCCACTGTAGTCATGATATGCGAAACACGGAGGGACCCATGGCCTCCATCAACAAATGCCTGACACTTCTTGGAGTCAGTTACAATTTTTGAACACAGAGATTTAGGTCAAAAGTGAAAAGATTCTGGAACCTTGGACATATTTCAAGAGTCTCCTCTCTACAGTAAGAGGGAGGGGGAAGGAAAGAGAGAGAGAGAGAGAGAGAGAGAGAGAGAGAGAGAAAGGAAGGAAAATAAAAGAGAGGAGCAAGGAAGAGAGGGAGGAAAGAGAAGGAAGGAAGGTTGAGGAAGGAAGACTTACCCTCTCCAGCTTGGCTTGCTGTCTCACTCTTTATCCATCAGGGACTTGTTCTACGGGGGGATTTTCCCTCTACAGGATTTCCCCTTATCCATTGATTTCACCTTCTGTGAAAAGAAGCTTCATGCCACAATGGAACATGGAACTGCATTTCAGGGAGATGAAGAACAGTGGATGGGATTCAACCCAGTATGCATAAGACTCTGTTGTATGTCATAGTCTAGGATGGCACTGACATCACCCTATAAACTGACAACACCCTAACACCACTGCAGGCTGTCCTTGATACACTTTGCACAAATGAAATGAAGGACTCCATCCACATCGTCAGAGAGATGTCTTTCTCTAGGCAGCACAGTCATGGACCATCTCCATACCTCTAAATGGGGCATATTTTGTTAGAATATCTTTTTTTCCCTTTTTCATATTCACTTCTCCAAATTCACTCTGCCAAGAAAACCCATTTTATATTGTTCTTCCTCCATCAGGGCCTTCCAATCTCTAAACTCCAGGTTTTATTGCCATAATATTCTTTTTATGGTATATTGTCTTTTATTATGCCATAACGGTCTTTTATCAGTCACATTGTTTTGCTTGGTTTTATCAGTAATGATTCTGGTGTGTTTTCTAACTAAGCATACGGGGCTCAATCAGATTCATCTTTCTAACCTTTTAGTATTCTAACCTTTTAGTCTTTCACAGAGTGCTTGGTACATTGTTTAATAAGCATTTCCTGAGTTGGATCTTATTAACACACACACAAGAACTACAGAAGACCTAACATTATTAATTGCTGATGCTAATCTTAATGTTTCTCGTGCAGTAGCCACTCCATTTTATTCTCTGTTCTTGTTTTATTTACCTTTCTACTGTTCTTCTAATTGTTTATATCCTTATTCTGATCCTAATCAGGAGTTCAGAAAAAAATACTGCTTATAAAAGTTGACAAGCTGTAGGGATGGGCCTTGAGGCTGTAAGGAGTCTACAGAGCTTGCCTCCCTTTGGTACAGCATGAGGTAACATACCCTCTCTTAAATCAACCGGGATTCTCAGTGGCAGAGAAAATCTCTGACCATGTTTTTTATTTATTTTTTTCTGCCCTGGCACATATAAATCCTCACTGATCATAAAGATATAAAATAAAGTAAGCTTAAAAATGCAGGAAGCTGTAAATTATCCTGGAAATGTTTTAATCTCTCACTATCAGTTTTTCCTTGGATCATAATCAAAGCATATCCTGTTTAAAGACTCCCTGATGAGTTTCCTCAGTAGTAGAATGCCTTGTTTCAAATGAATGTCTAGAATAGAGCAAAACACATTTCTATGTTTCTATACCATCTCGGAAGGATCGATTTTACTTAAACATCGAAATGGTGAGCCTCCATGAATTCAGGTTCTCCTTGTGAGCAAAATACCTTGGAAAACCCAGTGCCCTTTTACATACCAAATACTTTATAAAATCAATCACACATCTCTGTTGGTACAACTGTTCAAATATCTGAACAACTTCACACACACATACTCTCTTTCTAGATAGATAGATAGATAGATAGATAGATAGATAGATAGATAGATAGATGAAGGAAGCAAACTTGATGTGTGTGTGTGTGTGCATATGTGTGCACGCACAAATGTGTGTGTTTCAATCAGGCTTCCCTTCATGAGCATGTCCTATGCCAATGTCTTTACAATAAGCAATGACTATGGATGCTAGAATTCTACAAGTCAACAATCGCCAGGTTCCTTATTGTTGCAGTGATCCAAGAGTTAATGAATAGGAGTCTTTTGAGAAAGGACCCACATAGAAAAATAAGAATATAATATTTATTTACACAAAGAAAGCAAAATTTCCAGAAAATATTCATCCTGATAATTCTGAAATACATATGTATGTATTTAAACATTCATGTACTTTATATATGTGTATGAATGTATCTGCATCTATGAAAATATGTGTATAAATTCATTTGTATAAAATACAACAGTTTAACTCCTTACAATCTGTATGTGAACTTTACTATAAAATGAATGATCACATATATTATTTTTGTAAATGCTTCATAAAATAATTTGGTGCCTTTTATTCCACATGGCCCATTTTATCTATAAAAGGAAGAAACAGGGGAGACATCTCATAAAAACCCAAGTTTCAACGCAAACACATACACACACTTCTGTAAACTAAATAGAAGTGGGCTCCAACCATACCAATATAGAGACAGTGTATACGCTCACTGAAGAAAGAAGCAAGAAGCCAGGCCCACTGAGGTCTGAATCAGTAGTATTGAGCTTAGCACCCAGCACACATGTTGGGCTCAATAAATATGTAAAGGCAAGACAGACATATGTAATAATGAACTCCAAAAAAGGCAGTGTGACTTAATGTAAAGTTGGGGAATTAGGTGAATTGGTGTGAAGCATGATTTGTGAACATTCTGGCTGTACCATTTGGTGAGATCATAACTCCACTTTGGATCCCTACTGTGATGAGACACCAAAACTCTCTGAACTTAATCTCCCATCATGCAACAACAATGATATTTAAGATACAGATATGGCTCAAGTAGGAAAAGACATAAAGGCCTTCTTGTACAAGTAATAGCTATATTGAGTGTAAATTCATGTACAAAATCATGACTATCATTTCTCTCCTAACCACCCTAGAACTTTTGCCAGTGGGTGCTAGCATTTCTGCATTAATAAAATCACTGTATTCCAATGTGTCCTGTGTCCTCTTTAATTTTCATGGTAATAAGTAGAGGTGGGACTTCCTCTGACCACATTGTCATTCATTTAAAGGCTGACATTGCCAGAAAGGAGATAAAGCATCTTTTGAAGTCACATATAACATGCGAATAAGTCTTCAAGAGAGATACAAAGAATAACCACACTCAACATAAGGTTTTCTTACTAATGTGGCTTCATAGCTACTTTGAAGGAATTAGTCATTTTTCTTCCTCTGAAACCTTGTGTGATCTATAGGCTTCATTCACTGTATACTACAAAGCCTAGAAGACAATAAAGCATGGATGGTGATAAATCTAAAGAATATGAAATCACTCTTTCCTACAGCCCTGGGAATGGAAGAGAGAAGGAAACCCAAGAGTATGCAGGTCGTGCCAGGAATTCCATTTTGGAAGGAGGATACTGTCTTCAAAGCTGCCAATGCCTCCCACTTCTCTTTGCTTTGATACACAGCCCATCACCAGCTTCATTAAACCTATCTCCTATCCTTTATAACCTAAAGATGTGATCCCGAGTAATTCTGCAGAAATGTCACATCTCCTGGGACAAGTGAGAAAATGATGTTTCATCTGTATGACAACATGAGCAAAGATGTCATTGAAAGTGGCTGGAGGGAAATGCAGTAGAGTCAAACGTTATAAATGAACATTCCTTTTCCACTGTCTCCGAAAGAGAAGAAAAGAATTCGTGGCCAGATAAGGAGCCCAAGATGGAGATACTATAGCATTTTACAGCTTAAGGTCACCAGGAGGGGGACAGAGGGAGGGCAGGATGGAGGAGTTAAGCAAGTGCTAGGCCAAGATGTGACAGGGAAAATGTGTGGTGTTGGCCCTTGGAGGATGTGGGGTGAAAACAGGGAGAGAGACAAGGAGAGGCGGCCAGTGAAGGTGTTGGGGCTGTGTGAGAATATCAGGTTTCTTCCTGGGAACACTGGTTCTGCATGTACAGTGACAGACTCTAAATCAAGACCAAGTAAGAATAGTAGGAGTGCCCAGAGGGAAGTGCTACCAAGGGTCCTCGTTTGGCTGATGAGATGGGTTAGTTTCATCCCATGTGTCCTCCCTTGAAATGAAACACATTTGCAAAACTCAAGAGATAGAAAACAAATCATTGAGGGATTCTGAGCTGGGAGTTGATGGGCCAGTAGAATTACAGCTTTGAAGGCATAAGAACAGCTGGGGAAGGTGACTTTGGTTGCGAACACACAGCTCAAGAACTGCCATTTGTTTAGAAGTTGGTGAAAGTTTCCAGAAGAGACATTGGAGTGGAGTTGGCTGTGAGAAGTCAGGTCTGTATTCTCTAAGCTCTGGGAGTGGGAGAGGCATTCAGAAAATTCCAGGAAAAAGCATTAGGAGGCTACAACTGCGAAGCAGGATCCCACCAGAGTCACAGCTTGCGCTAAACATAGGGGATGCTGGGCTGCCTTTTGAGTCTGTTTTTCTCATCTAGTTCAGAGAGTGGCGTCTTAGCTCGATGATTCTGCTATTCGTTTGGAAGGAGGAGAGAGCTTTCCTTTTTCCAGTTCCCAGGACTCGGGAAGTCTCCTCTGAACATTTAGAGACAAATTCTAGGATACCTTTACCATTTAATTCACAGAATTTGGCACTTTCCAATGCATACAGTTCCAAGGAGACTAGAGAGTTCCATCTCCTCCACACATCATGTGTCCCAGGCATAAATTGTTAAGGCACTGGCATGAATTGAATCTGAGGGCTGGGGCTGCTATTATGTACTCTAGTGTCTTTGAAAAACCTCATTCCAGACTTGGTTTTTCAAAGGAACATGACGGTAGCTATTAAGGAAAACAAAGTCAAGCAGTCATTTACCAAACATAATACCATTCTGCCCTGCATTTCATTTTCACAGCAATCTTGCAATGAGGGGAGAAGTATTTCTCGTCTGTGCTTTAAAAGGAGGAAATCATGGCAAGGAAAAAGCACTTGTTGGCGGTCATCTTCCGATATTTGCATTGGAGAGGACTGGTGAATTTTGAATTACTGTTATGAATTCAAACATTAATGACATTAGCTGCCATGTAGTGACCTAACGACCTTCGTCTACAGACAACAAAGGAGGGAGCTTTGCATGTGAAGTAGAATGTTCTTGACTCTGCAGCTAGAGATGCTTTACTGATTTCTTTGGTGTTGTGTTCCGAACTCCCACGATGCCACATTTTCGTTCGCATTAACTCACAGGTCATTGTCTCACTTCTGTTTTCCTGTTTGTCCATGAGCATTGACAGCACTGGAAACTGCTGGATTGTGTTAGTGTTTTCAAAGCCTAGTGTATTGTTTGGTATATCATAGGTACTCTAAATATTGTCAAAGGAATTAAAAGTTGAATGTCACTCACCCTTCTCATTGAATATTTACCCTGTTCTAGCAGACCTGATTCTATACTAAATATTCTGAATAGTCCATCAAATTGTTCATACCCTGCCTTCAGGGTCTGCATGACATAACTGGAAAATGGAACAAATAAATAGGAAATTTCAATAGACTGTAAGAAACCCTTTGCTTGAATAAAGTTTCTAGCATTATGAGAGGTTGGAGGAGATGGTCCTCACCAGGGATTGTCACTGAAGTTTTTCTAAGACATATTTCACAAGTACATTCTCTAAGTATCTAGAAATTAAGGACAGCATAGGCATTGGACAGACTTACATACTTTCAAAGGACTTCATGTGGCTGCAGCAAGGTTTCGCATCACCTCCTTGGAAGTCACTATTATACTCCTTCTCAGATCAAATATAAAGGACGGTGAATATTGAAATATGTATTCTTCAAAGACCACAGAGAATTACTGGTTAGTGGTAAGCAAGCAAGACAGTGGTACTGAACAGGGTATGCTGTTGTAGTGCCAGGAACTGGCAGTTTCATGAATGAAAATGCTAAAGACACTGGGGTTCTAGGAGTAGGAGCAGGCTACACCAGCGATGAACTAACTTCATGCGGAAGAGCAGAAGTGTAGAGTGACCTGGAGTGACATCTAACTCTGAGCCGCTCCTTAGAAACCTCAGCTCCTCCACATGATGCCCATACATCCAAATGCCAACTTATACACCTGGCACCCTGGAAATCATATCACTGAGCATGTCAGACCATGGGAAGTAAATGACACACTGTGAAAATTGACCAACCAATAGATTCTCTGGCTTATGTCTGTCAGCCTTAGCAAAACAGCAATCTGCCACACAGGAAACGCTTCCCCCTCTTTTCTACCCGATCATTTTACCTTTTCTTTCTGTCTGCCATGGTATGATTGCTTTGCCAGGGTTGAATGAAGAAAGGAGCAAACTTTCACAGGCAACCCAAGCCCCTCCCCAATTCTCATTGATTCTTTTTTCCTGTGTGTAAAACCGCTACTGGAATTGTTTCACACTGTGCACTTTGCAAACCTCACCTGGCTCCTAACCCTTTGACACACAGTTAAGATGGTCATCTGCACTTTCTGAAAGTTCGATTGCTGTTCAAACCAAACATAGGATGCTCACCTCACGCTATGTGTTGCTGGTTGTCCAGATTATTCATACAGTCATCAATCTCACTAAAAGTTCCAGAAATCTCAGGGCTGTTGAGTTACTGTTTCCCAGAAGAGATACTTAAATTTCAGCCTACTTCCTTCAGCCAGCTAATTTATTTCATTCTTATGCTAATGATGCATTTCAATCACTGTGTAAGTAACAAAGAAATGAACCTTTTGTTTCCCAGGTCAGCTGCCTCACCTTGAGTGACCAACTGTCCTGTCTTACCTTCATTCCTGGGTGTGATACTAGGGCAGTCTGGTACCTTGCGGGCACCTTTAAAAATCTGTTGGAAGAAATGAGTCCCCTTTCACAAACTGTCCTGGCTGACAGTTTGAAAGATAGTGAACTGAATCAAATCCCTGATTACATCTTAATCTGTTGATCTCGTTCACAAAATCAAATCTCAATAATTTTATTTTTTGCCTATCCTAACAAGCATGCAGCATGATAGGCTCCATAGCCAAAGTAGCCTGGTTTTCACAGACTACATGGACATTTTATAAATTATAGGTTAGAGATTTAAAAAGCAGTAAGGTAAAAACATCAAAATGGGAAAACAGAAAGGAAGTATGAGGTGAATAACTTCCTTACTTCAAAAAATTAAGCTGAGTTCTGTCTATTCTCTCATCTAATTACCATAACACCATTACTACAAAGACAACATCTCTATCTGACATATAAAGAAATGGAGGCTCCTAGCTTAGAACTTGTTACACCAAGGCAATCTACACCCACTGCTTTTGCTTTAAAAATTCCTTCTTTCTAAAGTTGATTGTTGGATTCTTATTACTGTATTTGTTTCTGTATTTGTCTTGTTACTGTATTCTCTCTCTCTCTCTCTCTCTCTCTCTCTCTCTCTCTCTCTCTCT
>LOEQ01000639.1:260759-276263 GCA_001685075.1 Bramus lutescens | reverse complement strand
TTCTACATTCAGTGGCGGTGCCTGTCTCAAAATAAAGGGTAGAGAGTAACAGAGGTGACACCAGCATCAACATCAGGTATTTGTATGTACATCCACATATACATGCACATTCACACACATATTTACACACATGCACACACGTGTTTTCACATACATGTGCACTCATACACATAGACGTAGAGAATTGAGAATTTCTGAACAGTAGCGATCTACTATGAAGTTTATCCAGACACAAAGGCCCTGGTCTCATGACCATGGAGTAAGCCTATTACAACTCATTTACAACTTGCTTGTATTTCTAGCTTCTGGTCATAAAATGATTGACACAGAAACTATTTTAATTTTGTACTGGTAACATTGTCTAGTCCTTTCTTATTCTGTATCTGAAGAACCCTTCTTAGGGCCTATTACAGTTTGGGGGCCAAATTCAAGTTAGCAGAATAAATGAGGGATGATAAGACAGTAAACTAGGGTCTTGTCCTTTCTGCTTCCTGCATTATATAGAAATATTAGGGTGTGTCCTGACATTCCCTTGAAAGAGACATTGACAATGCACCTAGAGACAGAGACATGCATGTTTCTGGAATTTAGTTTTGAAAGTTTACACCTTGACTTGAAAAGATCTTCTTTCACATCGCCCACTACAGACCAGGCTGCACATAGCCATATATACTACACAGCCTCATATTCCTTCTCTGGGACCATTAACTAGCAAAGACTGTGGCCTCCTTTCCACTTGCTGCCTCCACCAGTTACGAACAAGTTCTTTGGGGCTTAGAATTCGTCTACACTTGGAATACATAGTGCTCAGAATTATCTGGAAAATGAGCAGTCAGTCGTGAATTCCAAAGCAACCTGGAGAACAAGATCCAACCAAGCTTTCAGGCTCTTTTCTTTTGGACAATTAAACCTAACACAAATGATCTGAAAGCCCTTCACTGAGGAAAAAAAAAGAATCATCTAGGAAGCTCCGCCATGGTATGGTCAGCAGGAAAATGACTGCAAGTAGACAGGGAAGGCCGCTGTGGCCACCCAGTGGTCACTGCTACCGTTCTGAAGCTGGCCTGGAAATGATGCCCCTGAATTCCTTCCCTCACATGCTTGGTTTACTCATTCAACAGCTATTTGTCTGGCTCCTAAGTACTTCAGCGTGAGCGACGGTACATCAATGACTAAAAATGTGCCATTTCCATTAACCTCACTCTCTAGCAGCTTTCCCTCATGTTCTTCAAGAGAAACCCTCAGCTAAATTCTTCCAACATGCCCAGAGCACGTCAGTACTACGGACAATTCATAGCCTTCAAAAGTGACTTCCATAAAGTGTACCTCATATATTAATGAGGCGCTCCTAGAAAGCAAAAAACGTGTTGCATAGTATTATACCTGAAAATTTACGCCATGCATAATATATGAAGAGAGACTTTTTAAATTACATAGTACCTCTCATTCTAGAACAAGTAGAAACTGATAATCTATTACATTTCGTTAAGAAATCTTTTTGTATAAGTTAAATCATCTATAAAAGGAAATTCTAATATTATCCAGTACCCTTTATATTATGCATTACTTTAATTACATATGACTAGATATTTAATTTGAAAATTATGTTTAAAATTAAAAACAACTCAGCCATTTGTTTCCATTGGAAATTAAGCTGATTGAAAGTTCTTTCCAATCTCCAAGCCTTCAAATCATAAAAACCATCATCCTCCTTCTGAGTCATTTTATCTGTTTGCAAATGAATCATTTTGGAATGAATGATACCAAAGTACTCTTAAGTCAATAATTCTTAATATACACAGTGTTAAATCAATGCATTGTCTCTCTGCTTTAGTCTGCATGATTTTAGCAAGGAGCAGCTAGACAATCAAGACTATATCAGTATCTCCTAGGCACATGTACCTCCTGAAGGAGGAGTGTGAAGAAGCACGAAGGGTCGATTTGCACAGTCACATGACACCCAGAACACTTGGAAAATGTCACCATTACCAAATCTAAAATCCCATGGTTCCCTCATTCCTATTGCTTTTCAAACTAATAGAGAGCAAAAAAGTTGATCCTGCTATAAGCATATGCTTTAAAATTTAAATCTTATACATTTGAGAGGTCTTGTTTGTAGGGAGACCTCCTTGCAATTGAGACAAGAGCAATGTCACAGTTCTGTCCTTTTACTAAGAAACTGGAAATCTCTGCAAAAAAAAATGCAGAAAACCATAGTCTCAGAACTACTACAGGATTACAATTCAGATTGAAACCAATGAATCCATCTCCTTTAAAAGTTTTGAAAATAATAAATGGTCCCTATGAGATGAGTATTTAGCAATTTGTTTGGCCTTGGAAGCTTGCTGAGGCATGCAACTTATTAACAAGAATTGACAAATTCACACGCTGCCTTTTGTTGATTAACAACTGTGTACTCAACACAGAAAGGAACATAATCGCAGAGACTAGAAAACATCTCTGCATAAATAAATTCCATAGCCTGTGGTTCTCTATGCTGCATACAAGGTGAAACAATTATTTCCACGATTAGAGAAATGATACTGTAGTTTCCCTTCCTTTTGTATGTTTTCCTTATCTTGTCTGATGAATAAAAAACTAACATGAGATTTGAGACAGTATCAAGCATCGAGAACAGGTAGAGGAGGCAAACTATAGCCCCCAAGGCAATCCAGTCACCACCTGCTTCTGGAAACAAAAATAAATCAGAGCACAGAACTCTCTATACTTGTTTTCATATTGCAGAGCTGGGTAGTTGCAAATAGATGAATATTATAGACTGAAACTTAAATATTTAGTAAATCTTTTGCAAGATGACTTTTCTAAGATTAGTTCAATAACAACACTTTGCACATGGCAACTATTTAATGAGTGAATGAGTAAATTTCTCAACTTTCATGCTAATTCAGGTTCAAGCAAGATTCAAGCAGTGGCACTGAGGGTTCAGCTACGACTTGAACCAGTGGTTCTCTAACTTGCTAATCTGCAACCCTTTAATATTCAGTTCCTCATGCTGTAGTGACACCAAGATAAGATTATTTCATTGCTACTTCATAACTGTAATTTGTGTCTGTTATAGATCATAACTTAGATATCTGATGTGCAGAATATCTAATATGCCACCACCAAAGAGGTCACAACCCACAGGTTGATAGCCACGGCCATAGACTCACGCAGTCTACCACATTATAGATCCTGACTGGAGTAACTCCAATGCCTAGTGCTCTAGCATTCATGAGACATTGTTGTTCTATTCATGCTTGACCTTATTCACAATTTTTTCAAAGGACTGTCATTACAAATCAGTTCTTAGGTGAAGAAAAGTGATCAAGTATAATTAATCTCATAAAATATTGTAGACCAAATCCTAGGGCTGCACTTTTTTTTTACCATATTAGAGAGACCCAGATATCTGAATTAATCCTGAAGGTGTGAATTTAACTTACATTTACAATGTCCTTAATTAACGATGTTAATGCCTAACATAGTTTGTGACTCATGGTGAACAACCCATAAACAGTTCCTGTACGAATGTCTTCATTTCCTCAGTTCACAAAAGATCTCTAAACCATGCCAGATCTTGTACAAGATTGACATAAGGTCAACCAAAGAACGAGGCTAGTTGGCCAGACTCAGAGCCTGAGTGAAGTCTACCTCACAGATTTCAGTAAGCACAGTGGGGGACTGGAGAAGCACCCTCAGCTCCCTAATAGCAAGCTCATCCTATAAAACAAAAGAAATAGGATTACAATTAAGTTCTAATTCAAAAATACTCAGATCTAATACAGATGGCCCCCACTAATGCCAAGTGGCTCGCCTTCAGGCTACAAACATGGCAAGCATCTACTTCTTGTTTTGACAAAACCATGAACTAACATCCACATTGTTCTGAAAGAACACCACGCCTTTCTCTGAGAAGCGTGAGGTACTCTGCAAACATTGAGATGACAGTAATGGATGAAACGTTTGATATGATTCTCCTTTTTTTTTTTGAAAACTACTATGGAGTTTGCGGGAAGCATGATTAATAGCATAAAAATTGCTTCTATCTTTGGCTAACAAGCATCCGGCAATGAATCAACTCATCAGGGTTGAAGATAACGTGTACTCTTCGCATGCTCAAATTTCTGAGAGATGACATGATTGCAAGTGGAAAAAGTCCAAATTCTGAAATATTTACACAGCAGGGAAAACAGTTAAGATGAAGCAAGACAAGGAGAGCTGGCATTGTTCTGGCAAGAAGTAAGGAGCTGAGGAAAGGGTAGGCACAGGGATGTGTGAGTCCTGCCTAAAGGGGTCTGGGACATCACTCAGGTCAGGCTGATTAAGAGTGGCTTGTTTTGAGTCGTTTTTCTTACCTTTAACTGTTATTTAATTTTATTTCTCAGGTTTTTGAGATAGGGTTTTTCTGTATAACTCTGGCTGTCCTGCAGCTTGCTCTGTAGAGCAGGCTGGCCTTGAACTCAGAGATCTGCTTGTCTCTGCCTCCCAGGTGCTGGGAATAAAGGCACGAGCTACCACTTCCAATGTCTTCCTCTATTTCTGAGATATGGCAGTCAGATGTTATTTTTTTCTCAGTTTAGAATCATAGGATTAAAGATAGAGTTCCAAAATATCAGTTCTGGATATTAGCTTATGTCTCTGTCTCTGTCTCTCTCTCCCTCATTTTTCCACAACTTGCAGCATTTTAAACTCAAAACTGTGAAATTATATACTGTATCTGGCAGCGCTGGTCTGTAATCCTAAATTCAAGATTGCCCTGACTACAAAGTGAGAGGAGCAAGTGAAGCCGAGCCTGGACAGTGTAGTTCTGCTGCGTCTTCACTATAACACTGAAAGGACTGAGGATGTAGTTTAGTGATACAGGGCTTGCCTCCTCCAGAAAGAAACAAATATTACATTATTAAGATACAATGTGATACTTAGAGACTGAAATGTTACAAGAAACAGAAGAAATAGTCAAATTGAGGCCAATTTCTACATATCCATTATTATGTTTGACCAATTGATTTCTACAGTGTCTAATCAGCTTCAACCCTGGGAACAGAGTCCAAGATTCCATATTGAATTAATTTGCAAGATTTGCCTTAAGCCTACTGCCTCTTCAGACTGCTCTCCCTTCTTTCTAAAATCTAATATCACTGCATTCAGTGACTCAAATGATCATTTAATAATAATGAATTGTACTTTGTAACCAACAATGTTAATGTTAAGCAAAAGGAGATTATTTTCTAAAAGATAACCCAAGGTTATTATTTGTATAATATCTAGCCCAGAAGATGCTAGAATATGGTATAAGATGGACGAAGGATTCATGGGTTATTAGAAAACTTTTCATATTTAAATAGAAATGTTGAGCCAAGCTGTTGAGAGAGAATTTAGCAATAATCATTCAAGATAAAAGCGACACAATTTGAACAGCTGTTCCAATTTTAACACCAAATGAAGGCTTAAAATGGAAATTGCTGAATTTTCTCCCTCAGGATGAGTAAATCAAAACCATTTTCAATTTTAAGAAAGGCAATGTTAAGAAAATTTTGTATTTAAGGTATTTGACTTGAGAAACTAGTAAGTATGAGGCTTATATTGGACCAATTTCATATAATGCATTATGGAAAAGTACAATGTGTTTGATGGCTTTCCAATAGTTGCATAATCTCTTCGATGTTCTAATTTTCTGTTAAGGTTTCATACAGAATTATCCTTCCCTCACATACTTATGTAGGAATGCATGTGTGTATATATGTAAATATATATATATGCATACTGGACTAGATAATGTACCAGGGAACTTATACTTGGGAAAATGATTCTCCCTCTCTCAGAAACCATTTATAACCTGTAGTTCTTCATCTAGGAGTAGAGTCTGGGAGACTTGTCCCTATTCCTATTGACACGTCAAATGGTGTAGCTGTTCTTCAAGTGTTGTTTAGCCAATTTTATGGTTCAGACTTTATGGGGGCAGCTTCCCTGCTATGTCTAAAAGACATTATCTTTAAGCAGGCATCCTAGTCTCTGGCTCTCACAATCTTTTTACCCCTTATTCTCAATGTTTCCTGAACCTTAGTTGATAGAAATGCTTGTATAGGCTCTTGAATTATCTTGAAAATTTTATCAACATGCACATAGTTCTAGGTATTGGGGAAGATGAATTAATTTCTTAACCAAACAGCAGTATAAATGAATCCATTTATCACTCACTGTGATTGAACACTGTAAATATCAGAGAATATTATCCTATGATAATAAAGAGGATAAACTTGAAGCCTAAAGCTTTCTCTCTCTTACAGAGTGTCTAGATCAATAAACCCATGCTTTCCTCTCTGCCTATAGGCAGAAACAGTACAGTGTAAAACAGGAAAGCTAGCCTGCTTTATATTCACTCACCAACTCTTTTGTTCATTATCTTTGTCCTAAGCCACAGTTTTGACTCCCTTTCCTGTTTCTGATTTCATACAGTCTTCCATCTACTAAACTAACTGCTGATTTACTCATTTTATCTTTACCTTGACTCTTGAACTTGTCGGGCGCTATACTATCCTAGTATTTGACCTTGGTTTCTCTTAATAGCACTATTCCTAGTATAATGGAAGAGTCTTGTCTGTTAAAAATTAGTATTCTGGAGGATTCTACAACCATCATTTATTTTTAGTTTACTCAAGTACTCAAGATGGATATTTTCGTGATATCCCAGTAACTAATGGAATGGTGTGAATACGGTTTGTCTCCTCTAAAATTCACATTGAAACATAATCTTTATTATTAGTTACTAAAAAGTAACATATGGTTAAGGTTATTTCTTAACTGGATTAGCCCGTTCCTGTTACTAATGGGTTTATAGGTTATCTCAACAGTAAGTCTTCCATAAAATTCAGTTTCAATGGAACGCTTACTCTCCCTGTATCTAATCTAGTCTTTCTGCCAGCAGGAAAGTTGTCCTCAGGACACCCCAAGCTTGGACCAGCACCCCAACCACAAATCAATTGTTTTCTATCAGTCTGTGGTATTGTATTTGCAATAGAAAAGAGATTGGAAGTAGCAGTGCTTATTAACTGTTCAAACCGTGTAATATTGCTAACCCTCCTCATTACCTGGTTATTTTTAATGTTGATGGAGTACACAGAGACAGAAATATTTTCATTTGCCAAGACCATCATTCATTGTCAATGTGCTCAGGAAATAATTATCAAACACCTACTGTAGATCATGCACATGGTCAAGTGCAAGGATACAGCAGTTTAGATGGTAAATAATCTAGCAAGGATAAACTTTGACAAGCGATTATAGTTTATGTAGAAATTCTGAAGTAAGGTACCAATACTATAGAGTTGTATATCTTAAAGGGGAGACATAGTTTACCCCAGATGCCAAAACAATAATCCAGGTAACAAAGGAAGTCGGGAGGAAATGGTTGCTAATGGCTAATTATCAGACATACCCCTCTACCTGCCATTCACTTTCTGAATGGAACTTTTCACAAGTAACAGAGTAAATAAGATTGCATGTAGAAACTGGTGAACTTCAAACAAGCAATTCAAAATGGTATGGTTAAATAGATACTTGGAAGTTTTTTTTATTCAAATCAATGCAAATATGGTAGAGACTGGAGAGTTAGTTCAGTGGGTGCTTGCTGCACAACCATGAAGTTCTGGGCTTTGATTCCCCATGACCATGTAAGAGATAGGCATGGCAGCATGAACCTGTAAACCCAGAGCTGGGGGGTGGGAAGGGATGTAATCAGGTAGATTGCTAGAGCTTATGGCCAGACAATCTAGCTGAATAGGTGGGCTTCAGTGAGAGATGATATCTTTAGGTTGGGAAAATTTATGTATAAGAAGGATTCCAAAGGAAAAAGAGAGTCTTGCTGATGTAATTAAGGACTTCAACCAAATGAATTTTCAATCAAAATCGAATTTCTAGTCTGTTGTCAGTCAGATTATACTGAATTCATAAATTAGCCTGGTTTCTATTACTTTCCATAACAGCAACTAAGATATTCAACTTATAAAGGGAAATGTTTACTTCGACCCATGGCTTTAGAGGTTTCAGCCCATGATTCATTGGTCCTATTAAGTAACACTCATTGGTCTATTATTTCCAGTAACACAGCATGGCAAAAATCTATAGTTGAGAAAAATGACCTGCCTAGTGACTAAAAGGCATAGGGCAGGAGGAAGGACAGGTTGAGGTACTATTATCCCATTTGAGGATACAAACTCAATAACCCCTACAGACCTCCTCTTGGTCCCATATCCTAAAGATTCTACCACTTCCAAATAGCACCTTACTGAGGGCCAAATCTTTAACCATAGGCTTTAGTGGGGCATACAAGATCCAAAGCATAGCAGCTGGCTTGGTCTACATCATAAGAGCTCTTCGTATGAGGGTAAAAGCTTCAACTGTTCTCCTGTTGAGCATTAAAGAGATACTTTGACCTCTGCGGCTCCAAGGGGATGATTTCCACCAACAACCACTTGAACTTACAAGAAGACTCTGCCTCTGATGTCATAGTAGCTCCAGCCAGCACCTTGATTGCAGTCATATGAGAGTGAACAGAAGCCTCAGTTGATCTGGGCTCACATTTTTGACCCATGGAAACAGAGATAATGAGATGGATGTTGTTTTAATCCAAAGTGTTTTGTAGTACTAGGGAACTGACATCATATCTAGGCTGATTGCACAATCATAATGAAGGCTTCTTTCTTTAAGCACACAACAACAGAGTTTCCGTTACCTCGGGCTACCCTAACAAAACACTATCATCTAGTTAGCTTGTACAATTGCCTTCTCATAGTTTAGGGGCAGTAAATTCCAGGTAACAGTAGAGATGGTTTGGGGTGAGGTTTCTCTCATTGATGTACAAATGCCAACCACACCCTTGCTTCATCTTCACAAGATCTTTCATCTGTACACAACTATGGAGGGATAGAAGGACTGGTGGGGTGTGTCGCCTATCTCTTCTATGTTTATAGACATACATGTTACTGAATGGAGACCTCACACTTATAAACCCATCAAGTCTAATTCCTTCCTTGAGGTCCTATCTGTAACCTGCAACTGCAATTCAACTGTAATTGAGATCTTCAATGAATAGACTTAGAAAATGTTATGTATCAGTTTCTTACAAGATTAAACTGTCCATCTTGGAGAGAAGTTTCCTTGTTTTTCTTTGTTTTGTTTATTTTACTTTTATTTATTTTATTGCTTTTGTTAATTTTAATAACATTCTTTTCATTGACACCGACTGCAGTTTTCCCTCCCTCCTCTCCTCCACTTCCTACCCTGCCCTTCCACTCCTTCTCCATCCTCATTCAGAAAGGGGCAGGTCTCCTATGAGCTTGAGCAAAGTGTGGCACATGAAGTTGAGGTAAGTCTGAGCTCCTACCCTTGTGTCAAGGCTGGGCAAGGTAATCCATCATAGGGTTCAGATTCCCAAAGCCCAGCTACTATAGCAGGAAGATCTGGAGGGAAGTATCTTAAGACCTAAGATGTTCCCTGAGGGGAGAAGGTTGAAAGAACTGGATATTCTAAACAGAGGTGAAACATTCTATCCTGCTGCAAAGCTCCTTAACCATCTTAAGTAAATGACCCAAAGCACCTTCAGAAAATTCCTGAAACTGACAGGGTTTGCTGGGCTTCTCCCTCTCCAAGCATACTTACGCAGTAGGAGACTCTAAAGCTGACCTGCCTAAAAGTTCAAACCAGACCTGCTTCCTTGCAGAGACAGAGATCAGTCAAGCTGCCAGGAAGAGGCTCAGACCAACTGAACTTCCTGGAAATGGGACTTGCCAACCTATTGAGCTTTTGTGAGCTGTCACCCATGCTGGGTGGGCTTTAGTGATGTAGCCATCTTTGGTTCATTACTGTTCCTGTAAGTAACCAACAAAACTTATTGGCTCACCAAGTTTAACCTCAATTAAATCCATTTGGTGAGTAGATGTTTGTTCATATCTCTTCAGGAATAATGTCACACATCAGGAGGACACAATTCAATCCACCATAAGCAGATAATGCAAACTGATAACAGAGGTAGAAATCAGTGTCCATCAGAAAAAAAAATAGAAGGGGCCCTGCTGGAAACAGTCATTCTTGGAGCCTGAGAATTATGAGGATGTTAAAAACAAGAAGATTCCCAGACTGACGCAAGCTCTCAGATTTGGACAGATCCATAAAGCAATGATATAACTGACAGAAGATGAACTATTATCTGTTTATTAGTTAATCTTCTTGTCACTATGACCAAATTCGTGAAAAAAAATAGGCAGAAATTTTTTTTGAGGCTCCTAGTTTCATGGGTGGGTACTAGTACATAGTTGCCTGGCTCTGAACACCAGAAAGACTTTCATAGCAGCAGGTCACGCTGAAGAGATGGACTGTTCACTTCTTCATCACCAGGAACTATAAGAAAATGACTCCAAGAAGAGACAAGGGCAAGATTTAGTTCTAAGAACACATCTCCAGTGCCATACTTTCTTCAAATGGGCAGGAAATTTCACTATCTTCAAGTAATGTATTTAAAAGTTTAATCTATTAAAGGATGACTCTATTGATTACATCTGAGTCCTCATGATCTAGAAACAGCCTTACAGACATACCCCGAACAGCGTTCTGCTAACATTCTAGGGATTTCTTATTCGACAACTGAAACTAACTATCATAGGCTGAGTGAATGGCTCAGTAGTTAACAGTGCTTGCTGTTTTTCTACAGGATCATAGCCCAGTGCCTACAACCCACATCTGGTTGAATTGATCACAGTCACCCAGAACTTCAGATCTAAGGATTCTGACACCCTCTTCTGGCTTCTGTGCACACCCATCACACACAGAGACATGTTAATACTAAAATATCTTTGAAAAAAAATTAACAATCACAATTCTTTAGTGTGATGTTGTACATTGTTTGGGTGAGAATTATCTTTGAAAAAAGGAGAAATAAATTTAAAAAGACAAAAAAATGGTTAAAATTAAGACTCAACCAGCCAGCTAAGTGGTGGTGGTGGTGCATGCCTTTAATCCCAGGAGGCAGAAGCAGGTGGGTCTCTGTGAGTTTGAGGCCAGCCTGGTCTGTAAGAGCTAGTTCAGGATAGTCTCCAAAGTTACAGAAAAACCCTGTCTCAAAAAGAAGAACCCCTCAACTAGCTGTGCAATAGTTACATTCACTCTCAGTTAGACAGCCACACATTAAGGGTTCTTTCAGCTCTTTCAGAATTCAGTTCCTAGCACCCA
The DNA here is from genome assembly GCA_001685075.1 of Bramus lutescens. Classification (NCBI taxonomy): domain Eukaryota; kingdom Metazoa; phylum Chordata; class Mammalia; order Rodentia; family Cricetidae; genus Bramus; species Bramus lutescens. The sequence goes on along the minus strand of LOEQ01000639.1, from coordinate 265,037 downwards.
AGCTTGATAACTCACAACCACTTGTAACTTCAGCTTCAGGAGATCCAACATTTTCTTTGGGCCTCCTTGAGTATCTGCACACATGGGCACTTGTGGCTGTGTGCACGAGTACACACATGAACACAGAGACATACACAAACAGAGACACTTTTAGAAATTGAAAATATTACATTTACTTGACAAGAAATACATATAAAAAGTATTGGGGATCACATTTGAATTTTTAAACTATTTTAAATAATTTAAATAACTATAAATTTAGTCATTGAAGATGATTAACTACAGAAATTTTAATTCAAATGAGTGAGAAACTTACATTTTTCCCACCTTTATTTTTTAGTTATTTATTTGAATTAAAATGTATATATTTATTATATGGTTTTGAAATATATATGCATTAATATTCCTAACTTTATACACTTTGAGAATATATAAAATGCAAGCTTGAAATGTTCAAGAATGTTATACCTCATTGTTACACATCACTACCATACCATACAGTGGATTTTCTAAAATATATGCAGTTTTGTTTCCCAATAATCAAGCTTATAATAATAAGCATCTTATGATGCTTAGAATAGTTAGATATGGGGAAAATAATATTGATATAAGTTATAAAAAGCTGGAGTACTTTGTGTATCAGTTCACACTAAAACAAAGTAAAACATTCCATTTAAGAATTGTTATGGTTAAAATTTATATTACTCTGTGTGTGTGTGTACACGTGTGCATGCCATGTGTCAGTAGGTTTTCATGAAGGCCAGAAGGAGCCACTGGTTTCTCTGAAGCTGGAGTGACAGACAGCTTCCAGTTCTCCTACATATGTTCTTGGCACTGAATTCAGATTTCCTAAAAGACCAGCAAGGACACTCAACTGTTGAGCCATCCCTCTACACTGAGCTTGCTAAATTGTATTGACACCTGATTTGGTTAAGACATGGCTAAGATGCTAATAAGCACAGTGCTGGGTGTGGATTTGAGGGTTTTTCCAGACACAGAGAATGTAACACTCAAGGGATAGCATGGTAAAAAGGGTTTTGTGTTCTTCAAATACTCTGTAAGTGCATTGATCTCCGCTAGAGATGTACAATATCCATTTCTAGAGCCAGTAAAGAAAGGACAGTAAGGACAGCTTAATGGCATAATAAACTACTGTTTTCTAGGTGAAGATTGTCAGGAATCACCCAAACCAGTCAGATCCTCTATTTTGGTCTGCACATTTCTAAACTTTAACATTTCTCAGATTAACCTTGGGCAAGACAAGGGCATCTGTCAAGTTAGGAAGCCAGTTCTTCTATTTCTCTTCAGCTTTGCCCTTTCGTCACAGTGATTAATTAGCCATTCCTACTGGAGGTTATTATTAGCTTTATTCTACACGGAGGAAATTTGGCTTTAAAAGAGTCTGCAATTGACCCTGCCCCATTTGCTGTCACTAAATGATATATCACAATCCAGAACCGTCCAACTCTAAAGCACGCTTCTTCCGCTACATTAAGCTTCCTTCCTGGGTCTGCAAAATCTCATATTTCATCCAGTAATCTCTGAATATATCCAGTGATGATTTGCTTAGTATCTACATATTCAGCTGTACAACGTAAAAAATGAAAATGTAGTTTCTGCTCATGAGAAGTCTAGCCTAGAACTTCTTTTAAAAGAAAAGGAAAGTAATGAATAGAAATGCAGAAAAAATAAGAGCAAGCATACAAGCTAACCCAGAGAAATACTTCCAATGGCAAGCTGTGTTGATCAGTTTCCCTAACTGTAACAAAAAGCTAAGATAAGCAGCCTAAAGTGGGAAGAAGGATATTTTTTGTTAAATTCACACCTTTGGAAGTTCTGTTCTATGATTGGTCAGTGGTGTCACATTGAGCATCACAATGAGAGGGGTTGTTTGTTGGAGAAAACGTCAGTCTCAAAATCTCCCCTGCTTACTCCAAAGACATGAAGACCTCTCACTGTAAACCACCATCTAAAAGTTCTATTACTCAGTTATATTGCTCTGGTGACCAAACCTTTAATCAATGTGGCTTTAAGTAATATGTCAGGCTTATATAGGAGATATAAAATGACATACAGAGAGTGGCACTATGAAAACATGTCAAATAGAGTCTTGCAGGTGAATGTTCTACAGTCTATTGCCTGAAAACCACAGACTTGAGAAAGATACTGGGGTAGTTTTCGTGGCATACTGAATGCCTGAGAACCAAGTGAGACAATGGTGAGAAACATAGACCAAGTGTGGCTCTCTGCACCAAAATCTCCAATGTTTGTGTGTATGTGTGCAAGAGAAAGATGAACACCGTAGTCAAATGTGTGCTCCTCTATCTTTGTGATCTACTCAGATCTTCATCAGATTAGTGAGAATAGGTTTTTTTGTTTGGTTGGTTTTGGGTTTTTTTTTTTTTATCACTCTACCAAACTAAAAGCTAATCTTCCCCTCTGAAGAAATGATATAGTAAGATCCCTGGGCAAAAGACCCTAAACCCAGTCTCCTGCTTTGAACACTCTGAGGTGCCAGTTATTTGGAATATGGCATAGAATGCTTTCCTGAATTCAGTTAAAATCTAGGCTGAGAAGGGACAGAAGTCTTTTTGGCCTTGCTAAATTTGAACCTTATTGATAGTATGATGAAGAATGGTCAACGTAGAGTTTCTCTAGTAAAGGGTTTGTTGTCATAGGCAGACAGGATTCGGTAAACAATGTTGGGGTAAAAGAGAAGACAGGGGAGACAGGAGAGCATTCTTAGCAGAGAGAATTAAGTAAGCAAAATGTGAAGGGAAAAAAAGGATAGCAGGAAGAACCATCAAGGACAAAGCAATTCAAAGTTTATTAGAAGCAGAAGCCTTATGTAGTTATTGCTTCTGAGACAAATTTCTCTTCCTCTCCCTGCAGTCTTTGCCTCCCCCAAACTTAGCTGCTCCTGAGTTGTGACCTGACCAATAGCTTATGTTCTAGCTCTAATTATATTTGAATGTGACCTCTTTTGAAAAATAAGATAGCTACAGCGGGATATAATTAGATCAGTTGAGTTTTGTACTAGAGTAAAGGAAGCTTTTGCTCCAAGATGGCTTCCTTTATGAAAGTAAAAATGTAGAGATTGATATATGCACACAAAGAGGACACCATTCAATTAAAACAAATCAAATGTTTTTATTATTAAATTTATTTTCTTAAAAACAATCTTTTTCCTTTTACATACCTATCCCAGTTCCCACTCCCTCCCTTTCTCCCACTCCCTACACCTTTCCCCCACCAAGGAGTGGCAAAATTTGACAGCAAACCACGCCAAACTAGGTGTTGGTGACAAAAAACCCTCAGACAGGACAAACCTCTTGACACCCTGTATTGTAGTGCTCATTTGTAACCAATGACCTGATGAGAGCAACTGGGGGAAAAGAGCTTAGTTTAGCTTACAGTGGAGGGGATACAGTCCACCAGGTGACCAGCATGAACAGGAAGGAGCTGGTCACCTTTTGTCTGTAGTCAAGAGAGCCGAGTGCTGGTTTTATGCAGTACAGGACCCAGTCATTGGCATGGTCCCACCCACATGCAGTGGGATTCTTTGACTTCAAATAACCTAGATCGTATTTCAAGGACACGTTCAGATGTTTATCAGCACACAGTCAAGATCCTGTCGAATTGACAGTCAATATCAACCATCACACAGTCTGTTTGCAGCTTCCAAATATGTACTTCCAGAGATAGTACATTCCCATCCTGAAGGTACTCAACTGTGAGACTTTGAAATGACCCTCTGTTACGTACTTCCTGCTCATCCTCCTCGTGTTACTTTTCCCGAAAAGCCATTCTTTAATTTTTTAGCATTTCAAATTTAAGTACACTACATTTTCATCATGTCCACATCTTCTTCCACTCCTTCCAACTCTTATCCTATGCCTCCCAACATCCCTTTCTGAAACTTGCGAACTCGTCTCCTATTCATCTACATTGTTGTTGCTATTGTTATTGCTGCTGTTGTTGCTGTTAGTGCTGCCCATATGCAAAAGGTTGTGGTACTGAAGCCTTTATCTTTCTTTTTTTAATGTTTTCTTATTTTCTTTATTTTATGTGAGAGAGAGAGGGAGAGAAAGAGAGCGAGCAGAGCACACATGTATGCGTGGCACACTTGTGGAGGTCAGAAAACAATAGTGAGGAATCAGTTCTTTATTTTTTATTATTATTTTTCCATTCAATTATTTACACTTCCCTCCTCCCAATCCCCTACCGCTCCCCCACACCCCCTTCTCCCTCTCCCACCCTGCTTGAGAGAGGACAGGG
>LOEQ01000639.1:212297-251646 GCA_001685075.1 Bramus lutescens | reverse complement strand
AGATAGATAGATAGATAGATAGATAGATAGACAGACAGACAGATAGATAGAGATAGCCTGGCTATATTCTGTTAAGCCATTGACTGAGTGCAGTTTCTTTTTTAATCAATAAAAGCAACACATATATTCCCACACCAAGCACCAAATATACTTGAGGAGAAAGAGCTGATTTCTGGGGATGAAGGAGAGAATGTGCAAGATAATTCTAGGGAATTTTATTATTCTAGAAAGCAACAAAATACTAAAATTAATAAGAGATAGTTTTAAAAGTACCCTGAGACATACACAAAAAGTTTTCTGTTGGATAAATATGAGATAAACTTGAGAAACAAAACAGTGGCAAAAATGTACACCCATTGAATAAAAAAGTCTATGAGTTCATACTCATAATGTAGAAGAAGAAGAAAACCTAATTTTTTAATGTGGTCGTTAACACAGAAGGCACAGTGAAGCTGAGGAATCACCAATGAAGCTATAAGCAGAGATAAGTCTGGCTGAAATGAGTATCAGTTTCCCAAATTGCTCAGAGAGCAGCAAACATCTACAGAAAACGGGCACAAGGGAAGCAGTGGTACCTTTTATTTTACAGGGGAGGAGATGGTAGGTACCCAAAGGAACTAACTGAAAAAGTCAAGGAAGCTGTCTATGTCAGAGCCAAATCTTTAAAAACTAAACCATTTCACTAAAGCTTCTTTGCTAAATTGTAACAACAAAGTACAGAATCCAAGCAGGAACAGATTTCGGACTCTAGGCTGAGATGTGCTCTGACATAGACAGCTTCCTTGTCAGGGGCATTCGTCACCTACTGACACTCCGTAGTAGTGTGTCAGTGGGTAGTGCGGTGACCTCAGGAGTATACTGCATACTCCTCAAATAGCAAACACATATTTTCTCACCATGGAGGGGGCTGTTGCCAGGAAATCCCACAGACCCCAAAGAAAAAACAGACCAAAGAAAAACAGAGGCAATATCCCCCGTCTTTTGTGCATAGGACACTGGAGTTCAGGGCAGGGCCCTCTGTAGGTGGCCTTGGGATCCAGAGGAAAATCCAGCCATAGCCCCTAAACTATATTTATGCTGGTGAGTGGGGAGGCAGGGGTCCTGGGAAGAGGCCAGGTATCGATGCTTGTTCTAATATCATACTTGACTCCTCCTTTCCCTTCTGAAGTGAGTATCACTATCATTCTTAGATGATGAAGGAAGAGATGGGAGGTTAGAGCAAGCAACCTACAGAAACGCATAGCAACGAGCCCCACTAATCTAAGAGCCAGAGCTATAGTGCTGTCTCGTTCCTTAGCAACGTATCACTCCAGGAGGTGAGCACGCCACCTGGGATGTCACCATTCCTAGACGTGAAGGCCATCACTGCACAGAAAACGACAGTGAAGGCACATCAAGATGAACCCTCATGTGCTGATAATTCAAACTCTCTGCTTCTTCCTTTGAAAGCTATCTCATGTAGAAAACGTTTTCTTTTCCAGCACTCCTTCCTAGATCATGGGTCTCCCTCTTGAGTCTGTAAAGTATAAAGCAGTCCTCTATGCTGTTCCAGTGAAAGCATGGCATTGACAGCAGAAGAATTCGAGTGTCACATAGAATGGGTCTACATACAGACAAGCTTCTGGGACGCATGCCTTTCTGTCTGTATATGCTGTATCTCCAGGTGTAGCCACTGCCGTACAGTGTATATACATAAGCCCCACTTAGCTCTTGTTCAGCTGGCCAGCACGAGCAGGAAACAGCCCCCACCCTGGACAAGGCGTCCAGAAAGTTGATTAATGATGTGAGGCAGAGTTGGCTGAGGAGGAGAGTTCTTCACACGCTGTTTTGAAGAGAGCTATAGCTGGGACAAGGAAAGAAAGGTGTGCTTTGTAAGTAGGAGGAGGCAGGCAGCATCGGCTAATTAGGTCTGGGTTAAGGCTGGTGGGTGTTGAACATTCCTGCTAATGGCTGTTACTAATGGGAAAAATGGGATCATTTGTTAATTTTACTTAAGAGTGGGTGTTGAAGGCAGGTTGGGGAAAAAAAAGGGTGAATATGGACCATTTGAGCTAAACCGGATGAAAAGTGGGGAAAAAAAGTCATGATTTTTTTAAAAAGAACAAGATACCAATTTCGCATTGGGACCGGGCTATCTTGCCTTTACGAAAATGTGGCCACCAACTTCTATTTAACCAGGCAGATTTTCAAGCCCTTTAGCTGTCTTCCAATTCATCTTTTCTCCCTATCCAATCTATAGATATGTGTTATATACTGCTTGTCTTGGAGATGTGTTAATAAGAATGTCTGGGCTGGGGATGTGGGTTATTGATAGAATGTTTGTTTAGTGTTCAACTCCGAGACAGATTCTGCTATTGGGGAGAAAATTGGGCTTCTTATGTATTTTTACCTCTGTGACTACATTCAGATTTCCAATAAAGCTATTGGGGTATTGGCGCACACATGCATGCACGCGCGCATGTGTGTGTGTGTGTTTGAGAGTTTGATTCCTATTTTACAAGCGAGAAGATTATTAATACTGTCTTTTTTAAAGCTTTATGTTTTATGAAACATCTTTACATTTGCAATCCCTTTTGGTAGAATTTTTAAAATTATTTTCTAGATTACCAATGTTTTGCATGAAAAAATTCTTTCCTAGTCCATCGAATACTCCATCACAGTTTTCATATACAGAGTTATTTGTTCCTCTGATTCCATGGTAAGCCTTCAATTAATGTATGGATAACCAATATGGACTGGATCAAGAACTGTGAATTTCAATGACAATTTATTCTTCACTGGAGATATCTGAAAAACACTCTCTTTTCTGCATGGAATCCTTAGGACATGTACAACACAGCCTTGTTCCCCTCTGACACACATACACAGTGTTGATGTCACCATGACCTAAGAAGGGCTTGGTATAGACACTTGGCCTTTAGTAAAATTTAGACAAGGAATCTCCATTTCATAGCTTTTGGCAAACATATTCTGCAAATGTGCGGAAACATCATCCACATGATGGGCTTCTCCTCATCCTACCCTGAGATTTGGAGAGACACAGGGTCATTGGGTAAAGCTCCTACTTGGAAACTGCAAATGCCTCTGATCCAGTCCTTAAGTCTCTCTAACTGCCCTGGATTTCAGGTGACCTATTTTGATGGTAGATGTAGAAGACACGGTCATTGCAGAAAAGGAAGGATACTATTGTAAGCATTAGAGGCCCGTAGGACAGAAATGGAATTGCTGTTGCACCAATTGTCACATTGGGATTTCAGGCAAATTGTGTCACTCTGTAATGCTTTCTAGTTTTTCAAAAATTGGAAAGCAGTGTAAAGTATACAATATGTCTTTCTTTATATGCATAAGGCTGCTTGTTCTCATGGCCTATGCTTTCTCAGCCATGAATATTTCAACCCAAACTCAGGATAACAACACCCCAGAGTTTAAATCACTAAAAAAGCCGTTGTGATCCCCTAAGGTGTTGGATGAATGCTGTTGCTTTGCTCCTTAAAATCCTGATATAATAACACCAGCTTTACACACCACACACACACACACACACATATACACACATACACACACACGACTCCTAGATTAACCATACAACTATAGCAGATTTTTTATAACTCAAAACCATTAGACTTAAAAGAAATAATGATAAATTAAATATATTGGCCATGGTGGTATGAACCTATTATCCTGTACATTGGAGGAGAAGAGAGGAAAATGGAGAAACTGAGGTTAATCTGGCCACATAGTAAGATCCAGTATCAAAAACAGAGTGTAGTGTTTTAGATATTCTTGGAAATCAATCATAAGAGGTACCTCCATTTATACAAAAAGCATCTAATATGACTGTATCAACTTTATTTTTATATTTAATTTTAGAAATACTCAATAACTATCTTTGCAAGATGAATCCCTTTAGGTTTAAAGGAGCACCTAGGTCTGTTCAATTTTAGTTTGGATAATAATGACCTCAGAGGAAACAGGAAAACTACACTAACTATCCAAAGACATGCAAACAAAAGGATCTAAAGGACTTAAGCACCTGCTCCAAAACTTCTGCACATATTAACTTTCTTAAGCCATCCTCTTACCAATCAGGATGTGTCTTCAAATCAAAGCGCAGAATTGCCTGTGTTTGCTGAATGAATGAGGATCATCACTGATTGCCAGCCTGAGCAATACTCAAGTAGCCCCACGCTTCAAAGGCTCAACAAGGTAAAGTCAACTGAAAAAGTATGTGGTCACATCCTGTAACAGCATACAGCAATACCACAATCAGAATACTGACATTGGTAGGATCAAGGTACCAAAATAGATCTTCCATGTTATTTGATTATAGCTACATCCACTTGCCCTGGCTAGTTTTTTAATCCTGGCAACTACAAGTCTGCTCTTCACCTCTACTATATGTCGTTTTAAGAGTAGCATACATATGGAATCACAAAGTCTACTACTTCTGAAGATGCTTTTCTCTAGAAAATAATCTATGTGACTGGTTGTATTGATAGGTTTGTCTTTTAACTGTTAACTAGTATTCCATGAGTGGATATATCATAATTAAATTATTAATTAGCCTGTAGAAATCTCATTTTATAGGCTCTCCACATAATCTGATTCCTTCTCAAGTATAATAATGACTATTCCCTGGATAAAGTGTTTACAAAGACAAGTAAGGAAAAGAAATAGCCATAGATGTTAGAAAAGGCAGATACGGTGGACCACTAGTTTGAGACCAGCCAGGACTATTTATTTAGGAACTAGAGAGATAAATCAATGGTTAAGATCTCTTCTTTTCCAGAAGACCAGAGTTTGATTCCCAGTGCCCACAATACACAGTTTACAACCACCTGTAACTTAAGATACAGGGAGATTTGATACCTCTGGCCTCCTAGGTCATTTGTACACACACACGCACACACACACACACATACACACACAGTAAATAATAAAATTAAATCTTCCAAGAAATATAGCTATTCTCTTTTTCACACCCTGTGCACTGGCATTGCCTCTCTAAAGTGTAAGAAAATGTCCTCTCCCTCCCACCTGCACCAGTATTGTTCACACAGGGCCCTGGGCCTTTCTCACCATTGCTAATAAATTACTTCCTAATAAATTCATGTATCCATTAAGCAATTATTTAGCAAAGTACCTGCTAGTTAATTGTTCTGGAACATGAATTAACAGACGTGAGAAAGATACACAGGCCATCTCTCAAAACCTACTTTCACTTCAGTGAGTCCAGGAGATAAGATCCATAAAATCTTGTGAAATCGAGTCAGGTCAAAACAGTTGTTAATAAAAGTAAAACAGGGTAAGGGTTATAGAAGTAATGAAAGGAAGGTGCTGGTTTTGACAACGAAGACCTCTGTGAGGTGTCATAAGTTCAGAAGGCCAGCTGAAGTGAGAAATTGAGCCATGTAGATGTATGAGAAACATTAAGCAGACAGAACATTGAGTTTAACTGTCTTGACATAAGACGACTCTTCGCTCATAGACCTGGAGACAGTAAGACAAAGAGAATGCTGTGGGAGATGAGCTGAGATGAGAGCTGTCATGGAAGGAATATCAACTTTGCCTACGTGTATTCAGAGAAGTGGAGTTCTGACTATGGTCCAAGTCACAGCTTGAAGATATTGTTTGTGTTGTCTCAGAGTGGGAAAGACTGGATGTGAGATTCCAGTGACCTCCTTAGGTAACCCATCCAGGTAAGAACTGGTCAAATTGGTTCAAATCAGGTAGTGATATTTATGGTAACTGGTGGCTGGTTTAGATATATTGAGAAAGCAAAGTATCATGGTTGACTGAAGGATTAACAGTGAGAGAATGGTAGAGGCCAAGACAGCTCTAAAATTTATAATCTTAAAAGTGTCTGGCTGGAGTATCATGCAGAACAAATAGTGCGAGATTAAATCAAACTGTTCTCTGCAATACGCCAAGTTGAAAGTGCTCTAACTACCTGCTGGAAGTACTAATCATTGTGGGAATAGACTTCATGCTAAAGAAATTTTAGTCTGGTTAAACGAAGAAGCAGAAAAATTATTTGTAATGAAGAAAAATTGGAGATGTTCCCAAAATTCAATAGTAGGAAATTCCTTATGTTAATTATTACAGATTCAGTCTGTAATATTATATAGTCACTTAAAGCTATGATTACCCAAAGCAAGTGACAATATGAAAGCAATATTTAATATTATGAAAGAAAAAATATTGAATTGCATATGCTATATAATTCCTGAAACAAACCTGTGTGAGTCCCTCAGGATCATGCCTGTCTGGGAGGGAGTCAGGCCTTTCTTGGCCAGTTTGTAAATCTGCTTCTTCACATCAGCTTCAGCCATGTGGGGACACTCCGGCGGTAGGGAATGCAGACTGAGAAGGGGCCTTCCCGGGAGCATGCATGCTACCCATGATGGTGGAACTTTTGAAGTCTCATCACCTCTAAGCCTGTGTTTCTGCATAACTGAAAGCACTTTAAATACAGTAGTAAGGGTTGCTGACATTTTTTATGTGTTCTTGTGTCTTTAGCCTCAGTAAAATGAGTAGACCTTGGAACATAAAAACCTATTAAGGAAACAGAGCCACTTACCGCCATATTTATTTCTACAGGGTAATAACGGTGAAGAAAACGAGCCTTTGCGGTCTTCCCTAAATAGCAATTTCCTCATTGGCTCGACCTTTGTCTTACGCTTTGAACAGCTCCAGACTAACCAACAGTCTACTAATATCTCCAAAAATTTCAAGAGATGTATGTCACTATGGTCCCTGAAAATAACAGCTAGAGGAAGCATGACCCAGTGGAAACTGTGCCCCAGAAATCTTTCTCAAATATCCTGTTGAGAAGAGTACTGTCAACTCAATGGGTAGACCTTCTTTGTGACCACTGCAAGAACTGAAAGTATTTGCTCCAAAGAAATAAAGAGTGCAGATTTATAAATCTCTACGTTTTGTGGTTTTCTAACATTCCTTTCCAATCCCTTTATGGACCTACTTTAAAAATTATATACAACTGGAACTGGCAATGATAATTAAATCATTAAAACCAGTCAGAGGTGGTCTTCGAAGGCCACACAAAAATGTCATAATGATGTTTCAATTTGCCTTTATGAGCAAGGTTAAACTTTTGGGGAAAGGAATCATAGCCAAATAAATGACTTACCTCCTATGCATATGTATGCTTTTTCATGCTTAATAACAAAGTTAAGAAGTAGAAAATAATATAGGAAAATAAATCTGAAAATAAACACAAAAGGGCTGTTTAATTTCACCTTCAGAACTTGAATTAAAACAACATAGCTATACATTTAGATTTTAATCCATAAAATAATTTATATACTTATTGGAATTCTATTCTAATCCAGGTAGTGGTGATACATGCCTTTAATCCCAGCATTCAGGAGGCAGAGACAGGTAGATCTCTGAGTCTGAGGCCAGCCTGGTCTGTAAAATGAGTTTCAGGATGGCCAGGCTACACAGAGAAATCTTGTCCTAAAAAAAAGAATCCTATTCTTTCACACATTGTGAAGTATTAGAACTATGTAATTGCAGGGTTAGCTGGAGAAATATAGAAGAAACAAGACAAAGTTGATAGTTGTGGTTTAGAAAGTCCAGCAAGAAATAAGTCTGGTTTAAGCTATCATCTCTGCACAACTTTTTTCTCCTGCAGTCAAATGCTCTACCACTGAACTATATCCACAACACCTGTAGAAAGCAAATTAGACTTTTCCCACAGCATGGCATGTGTCAACTGGCTACTTCACTGTGCTTGTTCCACTAAGACTACCATGTGAGGGATAGGAGGAACCACAAGACTGACATTTGATAGCTCATAAATCTAGATCAACAAGCATTTTTATATTCTGTCTTTATAGCTATATATCAGCCGTTTCTAAATTATTTAAATTTTTCTACATAGGTACAGTAACAGAACGATAACAAAAATGAACAAATATAATAGATAATTTCTATTGCTTATAAATATTTTGCATACTCTCCAATATTCAACAATTACGTGTGTGTGTGTGTGTGTGTGTGTGTGTGTGTGTTCACTGATAAGGATGAAAGTGGGGGTCATGGTCGTCATTGTGATGTCTTGCTCAATGGCTTCCTCACCTTATGTTTTGAAACAGGGTCTCTCAATGAACCTGAAGCTGGGCATCTATCTCGTCTCGAGAGGCTAAGGAGTGCCTAAGGCCACCTGGCTTTGCCTTGCTTAGTACTATGGTTCCAGGTGCTCCCAACACGTACAGCTTCCTACAGTAGTGCCGAGGATCCAAATTCAAGTCTCCATGTTTATCTAGCAAACACTTTACTCACTTAGCTCATCTTGCCAGCCCCAACAATAACTTTTTAATGTTTCTTCAGTTAACTTCTGCATTTTGTAATTGAGGAAATTGAGATTAGGAAAAGTAACCAAACTGCTGGAGATCCCAGAAAGATATGGTGGTAGAGGCCATGGTGGTATAAAAGAATTCAAATCTGAGGCAGGAATTCTTTTACTCACTAAAAGATTATTTGGAAAACGTCTGCTATTCAAACTTGACAATCAGTAGCTTCTAGGAAAGTCAGAAATTGGTCTCTGTCTTTGATGGTTTCAATAGGTCAGGTTTGCAGGACACATGTATCTTGCCTACATTTGGGTGAGGATTAAAATCAGAACAGAAAGACACAGAGCCTGATGACTGTTTTTGATATGGTGCTCTGCTCACCCAATAGGGAATACATATTTCAAAGGTTAAGGATTGGGTTAACATAAGGAAAGATAGACACGGATAGTATATTCAATATCCTACTATGTCCAACCAGAGGGAGGAGCTTTGACAGTAGTTTCCTTTAGAGTCTTTGCCACTATAAAAGTGAGCCACACACTAAAGCAAAGCTCAGAACAAAACTTCACAACTAGAATCGAGTCTCAGCTGTCGAGAAGTCTCCAATTCTGCAGAGAAAGACAATTTTTTGAACCCACAAATGCATTTTCTATTCATTTCAACAATACCAGAAGATGTACAGAACCAAGAATGAATACGAGGAGTGTCAGAGTAAGGCCTTAGAAGACTTATAAATACTGATAGTGCTGTGCTGCATAGTAGACATTTGAGCAGTTTTCACATCAACTCCTAGAGTTTCAGGAAAATGGCTGTAAGTAGATATATTGAAACAGGAAAGAAGGCCATGGCTCTATTCAAACACACACACCAAAAAAAGCATAATTACGTATTTGTGACATCAGTTAGTCACCATGAAATCACACACGATGTCATAAATTTGGCATTCTAAATTCAGAGCTAGACTGAAGAAACGAGGTGATAGGAAATGGGGTTGGAGAGATGAAGACCTTGATAACAACCAAAGCATCCCAACAGTTGAAGAAATGAGTCAAACATCTTTGAAACAGAAAAAGAAGGTGAGTGAGTGAAATGCCCTCGACTATTACTGGGAAGCTGAGGACATGTAAACATTAGTCCATCCTTTCTCTCGGGGAATGCTCTGAAAAAACAAATAGATCATGGTGACGTATAAAGGGGAGTGGAGAGATCAGAAGAAAGAGGTGGAGTGGGAGAGGGTAGGTCAACCTAGTAAGCCAGCATTTGCTGAGCATATGCTCATTGCTAATATGAAGAAATAAGTTCAACCACTCTGTAGGACAGAGATATAAACAGTACCGTTCAGGGCTCAGCAAAATGTGTGTAAAGACACAGGGGAACGTTCAGTTCTGGACACAGACTGGGATGAGCTGAGCTTTGAAGATTATTGAAGAGAAAAATGGTTTACACGGAAACGACAAGAGGAAAAGCTACTTAGTTTAAGTAGAATGTAAGGCAAAGGGTGGAGAAAGTGAAGTAGGAGGTAGTGGGGGGGTCCATCCTGAGGTTCCTGGTGTGCCTGAGTAAATACAGAGTTGACCCAGGAATGAAGTTGGCTTACATTTAATTACAGAGATGAATTTGGAAATGGGCAGGCTTTAAAAGCCTAGAAGGGTGAGCTGCGACCTAGCACAGCGATGAAGAGTTGGAGGTAAATATCTTTTGAAGCTAGAAGTAACAGAATATTATTGAGACTGAAATGGGGGCATGGGAATTAATTGGTGGAGAGAACTCAGTCAGTTCAATAATTATGCAGCTGAGCCACTCCTTGAAGTCACATTGTCAATCAACTAGCACGGGGAGGAAGAAGTTGACTCCTGGGCAGGCAGGCACAGGGAGTAATGAATGAGCACAGAAGCCTCTGTGGCAACATTGGTCAAACTCATGTGTGGAGCTCCAGAAACAGACATTTAACATGAATATTAATCGTGGTGAACAAACAAATTAGTGTAAAGCAGTACAAACAGTGTTCTAATAAGTATCTCCCAGTTAAAAATGAGACCATCAATATTTAATTATGCTTCCATGAAAGAAATGGTCATCCTATCTGTACTTGATTTTTCCCCAGAAACTTGTTTATAGGAAATCCCTTTTTCAGATAGATGCTGAGAAACATTGACATTAAGAATATGTTCTGCCAATAAGTTCGTACAAAATTAAACTCCTTGCTTGTAAAAATCAGGTTAATATTGGTTAGGGTCAGTTAGATGAGTTTTTGTTCTATATGGAAAATGAAAAGTTCCATAATTAATGGTCTTAAGAAAAACGGGGAGAAACAGCTATTCTGCATTATCAACTTAATATTGAAATCCAAGAGTTGCTGACCCCTGGAAGACTTGTTACATTTCTCATGTTATCATTTTTAATGATAAACACTGCTCATATTCTGAGCCTATGGAATGACTGAGTCATATAACAACATGCCTATGTAATTTTTATTTATAAAATGTATTCTTATACTTGTTAGAATGGAAAAGAAATTGTATTTACATATATTTTTTATGTTGGCAAAGAGACAACGTTTAGACATGACTTACCCTTTTTATTTCCAAACCCAAGGTTTCTAATGTCTCTGAGAACCAAAATTAACAAACATTCTTTGTTTCCATATTAAGAATGGGCCTGGGATGAGGTACTCAAAAGAGAGTCTAGATGCAGAGAAAAGGAAGGATCCTGACAAAACTGGCGCTCGTCTGAGCACTCAAGTGAGCTACTCTCCATAGCACAGCCGAAAGAGAGAGCAGAAACCACAATGAAATAAAAGCAGGTGAGAAGAAAAAAGCTCCAGAAGAGACACCTGAGCCATTCAGATCCACACCATGGGGTAACTAAGGTCCAGTGAAGCGGTCAGGGACACACTCAGGAGAAGCTGGCCCTTGCCCTCCCTCCAGTCCACAGTCCCCCTGTTTCACGCAGAAAGAGAAGTATAGAAACATCATCACTGTCTCCTCCACTCGGCCAACAGGAGGAGACGGGTCCCTTCAGATTAGGGAGGGAAGGGAAGTCTGGCCATCTCATTGACCCATTTTCTGCACAATCTTTCAGATGAGGCGTGCGGGCTATCTGAATCACTCGCTGAGATGTTGCCCCGTGCGGTATCACCACGCCTGTAGAGGCTGCCTTTGTGCAGCTGAGGGAACTAGCCCCTGTTGCACAATACGTATTTATATGCACATGTGCCTGTTTGTGGGAGCAGGGCCGGCAGATCACCATGATCAGGGTGAGCAGAGATCTCAGGACTAATTTGGGAGGGGAGCCTCTGGCACCCTGGGTAGGGGAAGGATACAGGACAGGAACAAGTCCACTTGCCTCCTCTCCAAGGCGTCACTATGAGACAGGCTGCCAGGTTGTAGGCACTTAATGTAGCTGTCACAGGTCCCTGCAGCAGCCGGGGCTTGGGTGCCCGTGCCCTCATTTTACAGGATGGTAAAATCACAGCTGTAAAATCTTAACCTCTATTAGTAGCTTGGTCTTTAAGGGAGAATCTTGCAGAGTGGAGATGTGATCAACTCTGGTATGTGCCATAGTAGAAGATTCTCGGGTGGGAACTCTGAGCTACCACACGGACATCTTTGTCTTTTATTTCATTTTACATTCCACCAGCAGTTCTCCCTCCCACCCCTCCTCCAGCCCCCCTCACCTCACCACTAGCCCATCCCCACATCTACTCCTTCCATTGGGTAAGGGCTCTCACGGGGAGTCCACAAAGTCTGGCATATAAAATTGGGGCAGAGCCAAGCCCCTCCCCCCTCCATTAAGGTTGAATATGGCATCACTCCATAAGGAAGGAGCCCTAAAAAGCTAGCTCATGCACCAGGGATAGATCCTGGTCCTACTACCAGGGGCCTCTGAGATAGTTCAAGCGTCACCACCCACAAGGATTTCTTAATATTGGATGCTCACGTTCTTCTAAGCGGATTTCCACTTTGTAACTTCATACTGAAGTTAGGGTTGGGCCAAAGCAAGAACAGTATAGCAAGGACCTAGAAGGACCTAGAATAAATCAAGGGTCATGGAAATGGGGGCAAGCATTTTCCCACTGGTTGCTGCTGATTTTAAGCCTGACACGGTTATTCTGTGGGCACACACATATGAGGAGTAGGTGTTTAAGAATTAAATATCTGGGTCTCTTTTCTTACACAGGGTTCTCAAGAAATACCTGTACCTAACACAGACTCTCGAGGGTACATTGTGCGAAATCAGTGGTCCCGAACATCACGGAGCCCATCCACTGGCGCTCCATCAGTGGATGAGCCCAGAAGCAGGAATAGTGTTGCCAAGGTATAGCTAGTGATGGAAGAGAGGAATGGATGATAAATAATGACATATCTATTGGGACTTAATTTTTAAAGCACTCAGGCCCTGCTAGAGTAACCTGCTAAAGTTTCCACACAACAAAGTGTGAGAGAGCAGTATTAAATACACCCTTTAGCTATGTGTTCCCTGTCCTTCATGCACACAACAAATACAACTGGGTACACATGACTCTCAAGAAAGGAAAGGGATGAAAAAAGATGAAATCAACAACAGCAACAAAAAATTGAATGGCATTGTGTGTTCTGTAGGCCCTTAACTAGGCCTGACCACAGAAGCAAAATGATGAGATTCTTTTCAGGTACACAGAAAAGAACAAATTCACTGGACTGATACTGATACACACACACACACACACACACACACACACATCAACAACACTTACATTCTGTCAGATTTGGTCCAATAATCTCACCAAGAATATCCTTCCACACATGTGGAACAAACATAATTGGAGGCAATATGTGAATGTTTGTAGAGCAGTTGCAGCAAAGGTATTCCTTTCCCTAGAATTCCCCCCCCCGCTTGCTTAGAAAGATAATCAGTTCTGCTGTTATCTCAAGGCATATCAAACCTGAAATCATGTGACTCCCCAGACTTCCCAGCAGTCCCATGCTAGTCGCAGGGCAAACAGACCCAGAGAGGATCAGGATAAGTCAGACATTCTAGAGTCAGTGGCTTACTGAGTTGGTGCATGAAGCTGCCTTGAGTTGCTGAAGGAGGCAAGGTCTATGATTCATGTTGCTTCTGGATAAGAGGACTTGAACGTATTTACTCAAAACCAAATAGCAGATGCTACAAGGAGCACCTGTGATGTGCCTTCGCGAGGTACAGGTATGAGGGCAGAACAGTCTGTCCATCTAAACAGTAATACCCAATGCCTGCTTGGTTGCTTTATGGCCTAATGAAATAAGATTCATCAAGGTCTAGGAATAGGCTAGAGCTAGGAGATGCAACATGGAAGACTAGTATGTGCATCCTCGTGGGCCTGGGCTTCAACCCCCTTTCTTCAGCAGGCCTCCACCAGCACTGCGACCTCTGGAACTTCCTCTGCCTCCCCCAGCCAGCACGAGGCCTCGCCTCCACCTCAAACACCAGAGAAGCTCTCCATACCACAGACTCCACAAACCAGACCTATCACCCAGCTTGACTCACAACCTCCCACACCCCCGGAACCAGAGGCAGACTTCAAAAATGTATGGGGGCAGTGAACCCTGGAATCTCAGAGAAAACAGAGATACTAAAGAAGTGCAGTTGCAGGACTATGTGCACAGCTGTGACTCTCGAGAGCTGATATCCAAGTCTCAGTATCCGCGTACTCCTCCTACTGAGTGGAAGTCCTATGTCCAGCGCCGCCTGCAGTACGGCACCTCTGGACATGGACCAGGAATGTCTGTCTGAAGCAGCGGCAGTGGCAACAGATGGAGGAAGATGAGGTAGACGAAGCCTACTGGACATCGGTGAGCATGCTATATGAGAAGATCTCCAGTTGTGCACGGCCCAGGCCGGTGAGAATGTTCAGGCCTCAGGCATCCCTGGGCTCTCTGTATCCTGTCCCTCGGCTCCCTCCCACTTACTGCCTAGGGAAGTCCCTCCCATCTTAGTTCTCTCTCCCTTTCCAGTTGCATCTCCTACCCCTCTCTGCATGTGTTGACTCTCTTTTCCTTGACCTTCTCTGCAGCCCAAACCCAAGCATGCCATCACCATTGCTGTATCTTCCCGGGCACTCTTCAGTATGGTGGACAATAGGAAAATCTACGAAGAATAGGGTCTGTAAAAGTACATGAAGTATCAGCTCACCAATGAGAACGTCATCCTGACCCCAGGGCCCGCATTTAGGTTTGTCAAGGTAAGATGTGAACTCCCTCTCTTTCCCATGAGGACTCCCAGGGAGATCTTTGGGAATTTTTCCAGTCTCTCCAAGAATCCCTACACCGTCTTTATAATTCTTGCCCCATTTCAGTTGACCAGGTCCCAAAGACTTCTGGAATTGTTGAGATTTTTTTTTTCCCCAGCCTGAATCCATGATTTTGGATCTGGGCTTTCTTAAATGGAGCCCTAGTTTTCTGACCTTTTAAACAAAAGCCTGTTTCCTCCATCCATGGAGAGGTAGGAAGTAACAGGGAATTAACAATGGCCTGGAGCAGCAGAAATAAATGCTTTCTTAAAATGATGGAATTCACTTTAGCTGGCATGACCCTCAAATACAGCAAGAAAATCAAGATGCTCCTGACCCTTGGCATCGTGAATATGCTAAAATATGTAGTACTTACAACTAATCTCCTATGTAAGTTATAGGATGGTCACACCCTCCATCACACACCATGGGAAAGACAATGACACTTCTATGGTTTGGTGTAAAAGGTGTTCGCAGGACATGTAGAAGCATGGGGAGAAACCACAGGCCTATGAAAAACATACGTTTAAAAAAATACCAAAAAAAATAGATTAAGGGGTTCGAAAGAAGGGTGTGCTATTAAAGGGTGACACTACTTGAAACGGACCTGACTTTGGGTCCCAATCTCATCTCCATATCGGGCAAGGTACAACTGTCTGTAACTACAGCTCCAGGGAATCTGACACATTGTGGGCACTTACATTCTCACATGTACACACACACACATACACACACACACACAATTAAAAATAAATGTTAAAATTAAAATAAATAAATCACAGCCTATTATCTCCCTTCCATAGCAATTCAAAACCAAAACAAAATCATTGAGATTATTAATCGGCCTCAATCTGTTTCCTGCCTACGAGTGACATGCAAATTCCCAAGCCTTTCCCAATTCCTCACAATAAAATCAGAATTTATAAACTAAGACAAATAGTCAAACCAGAAGGCAAATCATAAAAGGGATAAATAGCCTGATCTTTTTCTCTACCCATCCGTGAGATAATTCTAGTAAGCAGAATGCTGTAATAACATCCCAAGGACATAACCCATCTGTGCCATGGGCATTAACTGAAGCCCATGTGTGGGAGTCATAAAACATAGGAATGGCAAAATAACCATCTCTTAAAGGAATGGCGATTGCTTAGTCAGAATTCTGTCGAACTTGATTCTGGCCCTGCCGAGGTGCTGTTTCCTCCTGCTGCCTAACGCCTACCTTGCCTCCCCTTTTTCATATACCCATGTTTGTAACCTGCAGGCGTTGCAGCATGTCAACTCCAGACTCCGTGATCTGTTTCCTGAAGAACAAGACTTATTTGATATAGTACTGATGACTAATAACCATGCCCAAGTGGGAGTACGGCTTATAAACAGCGTCAATCACTATGGTAAGTAAAATAAATACCATGTGGGAAGACCAGCTCACAGCTCTGCAAAAAAAGAGGCCATGCTATTTTGCTAACTGTGGCTTAAACCGCTGCAGTGTCTTTGATACCTACAACCCCTTCTGCGTGGGGAATGTTTATTTGCCTATGTCAGAACAAGAAAGGCCATGCTCATTTTTAACTTCAGTGCAGAGTTGGACTCAAAGCTCTGGACTTAAGTTGTCAAGTGTGAATTTCAAAGTCTTAATCCCAGGTCCTCAATATATTTCTCTGCTTTATGTTTTTCACTTCTGAACTTGACTTCAAGGAGCCGTCAGCCCAGAGGCTTTTTCTGTGGGATCAAACTTTTTCCTTACCACAGATCCATGTTAAGGGTTTAAAGGTTTTCACCTCCCCTTCCACTTCTTAAAATTGGATGCTCCTGGCTGCCCTCTCTCTCCCACACACACAAATCATATTCTTACCGGAAAAACTGTCTTTATTACTTTACATGGAAAAATTTTATTGGCGCTAGTCTTCTGAACATTTCTATCAATGTGTCATTTTCTTGTAAAGTTTCCCCTTTTTTTTCTATTTTGAAATTAACATTCTCTTTGGGACATCATAGTCTTGTTTGCTAGTAATGAATCTACTTGTGGGTATGTCATATAAATATCAGGTTTAACTTGTGCACATAGAAATCCTAGGTTTAAATTAGGCATTGACCAATGTGTATTACTTAAGTTATTGAGTTTTATTTTATTATTTCATAAGACCCTAATTATAAAATTGGCACCTGAAATGTATTTTAATAATGCAACCTTCATAATGTTACAATCTGAAAAGAGAAAATTGTTGTCAAGGGCTCTGAGAGGTATATAATATTCATTCAGTAAAGAATATTTTGATGCTTTTTGTTTGTTTGCACATAGGCCCTTGCTAGGTAGCCCAGGCTAGCTCTAGATCATCTTGTCTCAGTTTCCTAGTACTGGGATCATAGGTGTATACCATCATACTTAGTCTAATTGATTAAGTAAGTGATATTGGTCTATCTGTCCTTCAGCATGTTAAAAACACTGGAGTTTCCAGTTTCTTCTGTAGGAATTCTGTCGATAAACCAGTCGGTACACCTTTCCGTCTTGCCTTCTCCATGGAATTATAGTCTTTACCTTGGAAGGGTTAGTGTTTACCTCTTTAGGGTACAGGAAACAACCTGTGTCTATCTCTACTGTAGTCTTTGCTACAATTTACATGCCTGGTCCACAGTGACCTGGGATCCCTTTGAGAATAAAACAAACAAAACAGGGTTTTCATTCAGTTTTAAGTCCTAGTGCCAATACATATTTCCCAGGATATTACGCTGATGTTACTTAAGGGTTTATAAGATCCACTTTTGAGTCACTTATATTCAACATTGAATCAACTAAAAATTTGGTAATTTTTTTTATTAACACCTAGCAGATACTCCCACCCACATTGCTGCCCTTTGACTTTGGTCCTTAAATAGCTAACTAAACCCTGGGTTTTGCTTTAGCTAGATAGTGTAGTTACCCAGTTTATCATAATTTTAAAGCTGAGTGTGAATAAGCACATAGAATTTTGTCATATGCACGATCATCTCACACCGATGAATACATTTTCTTTAAAATACAATCCTAAATTCAGACTTTTATACATAAATCTTTACCAAACTTTGTATTATTTCCTTAGAATAATACTCTCAAAAAGGAATCACACCATTCCATTCTTTCATTCATTGCATATTCGGGTACTGGCTTTACAAAAATCTTTTGAACAGTCCATCTTTTTCTTTTAATTGTTGGAAGGTATTTAAAAGTATATTAATTGGAGTTTGAGGTCATAGGCTTATAATGTCAACATTTCTGAAGGCTACGGCCAGAAGCTAGAGAATTGCCTTCAACTCGAGACCTACCTGAGCTACACAGCAACATAGCAAGTTGAAAAATAATAAGAGCAACTTAACTGTATCCTACTTAATAATTTTAAAAAATTAAATGAACGCGGTAGTTCATTGGTAGAGTGTTTGCCTAACATATATTATGCTCCTAGTATAAGTCCCACTACTGAAAAAAAGGAAAGAAAAACCAGAATATATTAATGTCAAGTCTGCTAATAGCTTTAACCAAATATTCTAGTCAAGAAGGAGTGAAATTTTCTGATTAACTTTAAAAAATAGTTTAAGTCCAGGAGCAATGTATTATTAGTACTGCATTAAAGAAATGCAGAAGTGATATTTAAAATAAGGATATACCTTTAAAGTCCTCTTTCAATAAGCAAGGAAGAGGCTTAGTTTAAGGAAAGAGAGGATTATCATAGTGCAGATAGGAGTTAAACATGCACACTGTAGTGTGCCCTGTGTCTGTGAACCAGCAAATTGGTCAGGCTTGAAAAGGCTTGAAAAGGATGCTGAAATCATCCTTTTCTATAAGGATAATAATATCCACCATGCGATTTTGAGTGAACCGACATGGTCTATGTGACTATGTTCCTAAACTATATAGTACACCAAGCATAGAATATGAAGGCTCATACTGCTGCTGTGAAAGTCATTTCCAATTTTCAATAATTTATTAGAAGATAACATTGTTAGGCTAAGAAATTAACTCACATGGATTTACTAATATGATCTTTCATGCCTCCAGTAAATGTCATTTGGATCAATGTTGTGTCTTTAATCTGGACCATAACACAGCCTTTCTTACCCAAATATAGGTCTACTAATTAACTGATTCTGTTTGACCGGAGGGAAAAGTCCCATTGGCTATTTGAAAGCATATCTTACCAACTTGTATCTTTCTGCGGATTCTGAAAAAGTACAAGAAGCAATCAAAGAAGGTAACGACCTGGGTTTATTCTTCTACCTCCTAAGGTTTACACTGATGGTCAGTTGCCTTGGGTTAGCTTTAGGTGACTCACCAGCTTGTTTGGTCTTTGGCTAGTACTTTTAGACATGTGGCACCCCTTATGGTTGTCCCATAGGGATTTAACATTCCTGGAAGGGATCATTTCCAGTGATTATTCCACAACTCATTTTCACCCCCTATTCCTGCATAAACAGAATCAGTGCATAGATCTCTGTTCTGAGATTGTAGTTGTGGACAGGAGTGGAATTATGTGACTGTCGCTACAGAAGCAATCTGTTTTTACTGGAAGAAAATAAAACCCACAAGCTTAAGAATCTCTAATCTCTCCATATGATGTCAGGCATCGCCTCTGCAACCATGTTTTCTGGAGCCAAAGACATGGCTTATTGTGACACGCAGCTCCACGTGGCCTGTGATGGGGATGCTGTCCTCTTCTCTGATGAGTCTGAACATATTGCCAAGGAGCATGGACTGGACAAATTCTTCCAACATGAAACATTATTTGAGAATAAGCCTCTTGCTCAGGTAAGTTTACCAAGCTCGATTTCTTCATCTGCTTGTCTTCCAGCATGTGAGTACAGACATTGGTCCTTGTGATGGAATTTTAATTAACTTTAGATGGCCCCTCCAGTCCCTTTGCACTCTGTTCTCTTTTATTTGTGAATTCCTTACTTTGGAACATGTACTGCTGACAATGCTGGCTTTCAAAGTGAACATTCTTTTATTTATCCTTTTGGAAACACTTCTGTAATCCGTTACTGATGAGTTAGCCCTCTTCAAGTCCTTGTAATAGAGAACAGCATACCAAGAAGCCATTCCAAAATCTTCAGCTCTCAAAACAGTAATGTACTTTCCAATACACCGCTCAGGAAACATCTTCTGGGACTGTCAATCTGTGACCCCAAAATTCAAGAATGACACTGTTTAATTGAGAAGAGCTTCAAGACTAAAATCTTGGATCCAAGTAAATAATTAGCCTCAACTTACATAACAAGCCCAAAACAAGTATTTGGGGGTTTTGGTTTTGGTTTGGATTTTTTTTTAAATCCATTTCATGACATATTAAAATTCAAGATCTGAAATTGACATTTGAGCAGAAGGAAAAATGGAAGCATGAAATGGTATCCAAACTAAATCTGAACTGATAGATGATCCAGTTTTACACTGAATCTGATCCATTCAATTGTTCAGTAATATCCATGAGCATGGCCAGCCTGGCACCCATCCCTGTCCTTCAGAGGACTGTCAATCTTCCAGTCTTAAGTAATGTGTCTGTAGGGTCTTTGCAGATATCCTTTATCAAGTTGAGGATGCTGCTATTCACTGTGCACTTTTAAGGGTTTGTAGAATGGATGTCGGATTTTGACTGATGCACTTGTACCATTCACTGAGAAAATCAAATGGCTCGGGAAGTCATTGACATACAAATTCACTGAAGGCTTTTTAATTCGTTGAGGCAGTTCTGCATTGTGAATAAACTCGAGATGGCCATATAATGCGATCCTTTTTATATATTCCTAGATCCAGTCTGTAGAATTGAGAAGATGTCTGCCTTCATATGTATAAGGAAAGTACTCTATAGTTTACTCATATCTCATTTTAGTAGAGTAATAATGATTTCACAAAATGCATGAAAACTAAGCAAATTTTTGGTAAGCCTTTCTTAACAAACTAGCTAGGTCTGAACACTGGGAACCACATAGACACACACACACACACACACACGTGTGTGTGTGCATGTGCGTCTCTGTGTGTTGTAGTGTGATGATGGGGTTGAGGCACATGTGACATGGCATATATATGGAGGTCAGGGGACAACTTTGTGGAATCAGTTCTCTCCTTCCTCCTTCATGTGAGCTCAGGTTTACAAAGGAAGCGACTTTTCTCCTGAACTGTCCCATCAGACCTTGAAAGGCCTTTAACCTGCTGTTTATTCAGTCTCTGTTCTCCAGTTCATTCCTTTCTTTTGTTTATTACTTTGCATTCCTCAAAGAGAATTACCAATTTCATTTCACATTTTTATAATCATAAACTTGTAAATGTCTTACTAAGGGTTTAATGTTTGTAGAACAGTTAGAGATGTCTCTCCAGCTTCATGTCTAATATTTCTTAATTGTTGTCATTTTATTTTATTGGTGTTTTTGTCAGTATAGGCAATGATTTATCATTTTTATTTACCTTTTCCATGAGGTATCTTTCCTGATATTTTTAAATTTATTTTTATTGAGCTCTACATTTTTCTCTGCTCCCCTCTCTGCCTCTCCCCTTCCCTTCAACCTTCCCCCAAGGTCCCCATGCTCCCAATTTATTCAGGAGATCTTGTCTTTTTCTACTTCCTGTGTAGATGAGAACCATGTATATCTCTCTTAGGGTCCTCATTGTTGTCTACGTTTTCTGGGATTGTGACTGGTAAGCTGGTTTTCATTGCTTTATGTCCTAACATTTTTAATCTGATGACTGAGGTCACTGATTGCAGTCTTTTTAGCTTTTTGTTTTGTTTCTGTTTTTTAGGTTGTTTCTAAAATAGGCTTTTTGAATTTTGTCTTCTTTGTAGACTGTAGTTTTATCTCCCTGACTTTTAAAAGAGGTACCATTTTATTTCAATTCAAAAAATATTTGAACTTATGACTTCCCTGCTGTCGGGTGTATTTACAGTTAAGGTAAATTAATATTTGTTGAGGCTATTTTCCCCTGTGCAGGGCTCTCTATTACTATGCTCAAATCTTACACCACTGTGATCCCCCAATAAAAGGTTTTGTATTTTACTTTGTTGCACTGTATTTTGTGTTGAGAAGGTTATAACCTACCAAGTGTGTACTGTGTACTTTGCTAATAGTACATTGCTGCTGTTGGAATGAATATTCTGCAAGTGTAAATTAGATTAAGCATATTAATTAAAGTCATGCCAATGTTAATATGAAGGTGTGTGTGTGTACATATAGAAGCAAGAGACAGATGTCAGGTGTCTTCCCCTATGACTGTCCTTCGTGAGTTTGGAATTCACAATGACAGTAGCTAGACAGCAAGCTCTGGGCATCCACCCGTCTCTGTCTCCCTAGGGCTGGGATAACAGTCCTACACTGCCACCCCTGACTGGCTCCAGCTCCAAACTTGGTTCCTCATGCTGCCAGCACTTAACTACTGGTACCACTCTCATACCAGCTCACACCTTCAGACGGTCAGATCTTCTTGTTTGTTTTCTATATTCACAGTAAGAAGACAGTATTGAAGCATCTTAAGATAAGTGGAGATTTATTGATTGATTGAAACAGGATCTAACTCTGAAACCAAGGCTTTCTGTGAGCTCAGTGAACTCACTGCCCTCCCGTGTCAGCTTCCCAGATGCTGGGATTACAGGTGTGTTTCATGACATCTGTCAGTTTTTAATCAGTTTTTGTATACTGTACTTTAAATCCCACATATTTAAGATTATTGTATATATTCTTCGTCATATTCACCAACTCCTCTTTCTCATGCAATGTCCAAGTCTGATATTCATATTATCCTGTTTTTAGAATAATGTTGTACGTATTATAAATTTTCAGTACTTTCACCTTCAACCAGTCCATGTCTTTTTATTTATTTTATATTTATCATATGATATATATATATATATATGTTACATCAGTTGGAGTTGCTTATTATACAATTGAAAACCACTGTTATTTTCATTATTGTTTTAATTGCTTTAAAATTAAAGTGGAGTGTGTTGTTTACAATTAGGTTACTTAATTGCCAAACATTTGAAGATGTTTTTCAACATATCTATTACTACGTACAAGTAAGTCTTACTAACTCTAGTGACCAGAAAACATAGTTTGTATTGTACTTTGTTTGTTGTGATGTTTTCTGCTGAGTGTGTCTTGTGTTCTTGAACTCATTTAAGTATATGGGATCAGTAATACCTGTTTTATAAAATTGAATGCCTTCCAACTTTCCTCAACATGTCCCATCTTTCAATCTTTGTCTCTAGTTTAGCCACCATATTTCAGAATCATCTGTATGTATACTACTAGTAACTAATTAAAGATTTTCCCCTGTGTTTATTGTAAGTCTTGTAATACATAACCTCATGTAACTTTGATATATGCTCAAATAATCCTATTTCCCTTGTCTTTAATATATGAACCTTGCCACAGATCACTCCCAAACTTGTTTTATGCTGTGTTGACATATATTGATTTTATGTTCTTTACTATTAACTCCCAATAATGTGATGCTCTTTTTGTCTTTGGCAATGACTAAAGGGTAAGCATGAGACAGAAATGGTGTTTTATATATTTGTTGCTTTTAAAAATTGCAGGTCCTCTTTTAGCATTTCAGTAGGACATATATGCTAACAAAAATTACTGTTTGCTTTCCTGAAAATTCTATTTCTTCCTCAGTTTATAATTACATTATAGCCAAGCATGGTAGCCTGAACCCTGAATCCCATAAATCAGGACACAGAGACAAGTGGATTTCTGTGGGTTCTAAGGGCAGCCTAGTCTACATAGTGCATTCCGAGAGACCCTGTCTCAACAAAATACAATGAAAGTATATTTTATTTTCACTGGTTATAGAACTGTGTGTTTCCTGTATTTTTCTTTAGCAACCTTTGGATGCCCATCATGTTTTGCTTTTTTCCCACACTTCCACTGCGTATGTTCTGACCTCAAATGTTTTGAGTCTTTTATATACTATGATCCTCAGTATTTTCACAAACTAATCAAGATTTTCTGTACGTCTTGTTGGAGTAGTTTTATGTGCTCTCCCCTCCCCCTTCTGTGTGTACGTGACCATGCACACACATGCTTACACATATGTGTACGCATGGACTGCATGTGTGTATATCTGTGTGGCATATGCCTCCATCTCTCTCTTTCTCTGTCTCTGTGCAATTACTTTCATGTCCCCTTTGTCTGTGCATGCATGTGTGCCTGTCTTCCTCTCTTTCCTAGCCCCGTGTGTATTTGTGTGTCCCACAGCATTTAAATGTGTTGTTCTTTTTTACCTCTATATTTTGTCTATTTTTACTTATCTTCAAGTTCATCTCTTCTTTACTTAGTCATTTGGAGTCTGCTGCTCATCATCTGAAGACATCCTTGATTTCTGCACAGTAATGTTTAATTCCAGCATTGTAGTCAGCTCCTCTTTGCCAAAGTTACTATTGTGCTCATGATTGTTTTCTTCTGTTAAAGTAGATATTGGACTTTTAGAAGGATCAATAAGAGTTCTTTTCAATTTTTCTATTATATGCTTAATACCTTTGTCATCATTAAGTCTAAGTTCTTAAAATTCCTCTTGAAAGCAAATTTTTGATTGTATTCTCATATATATGTGCCAATTATATATGTGTACATATATATATACATATATATATATATTGCACACTTGAAGGCCTTGATAAATACTGTCTCAATCTGCTAATTGTCATTCCTCCTCTTCTACTATCTATTCTGATAGACTGAGTCAATATAATCAAGAGTTGAACTACTTTTAGTTATTATTGTTGTTCTGGCTTTCTTTAAACTGTCACAGACTTCAAATGCTTCTCATTGGTTCTAAAACTGTAGATCGGTCTTTCTCAACCCAAACTGTCAGGACTTCTCTGTAAGTCTATGCAGAAAAATCACCAAACTCACTCTGGCAGTGGTTCTTTCCTTCTTTGCTCGCTTTGTGCTCCTGGAATTTTAAGATGGTGCTACTTTTCTTGAACCCCAGTGAAGGGATATGCCTAGTAGTCTGGGATCTAACAGCTTCTCCTGTCAGCTGTAAGAGCAGACCACTTTTCATTTCTCCAGTGAAAGAATGCCTGGACTTCCTGCTTAAAGCCCTTCTAACAACTTAAGCATTCTTCCCTCAGGGTCTAAAGATCTCAGTAAAGATTCACTCTTTTCCAAATGCAGGGTTTTCTCCCTAACTCTTGTTCCAACTAGGATATCTTTTTCTGTCTCCTTCCTTGCCTGCAGTGTTTCTCATGAAATCTAGTGAAGAGCACAGAGAAAACTTTAAGAGTGCACTTCTTGGTTAGTAGAGCACAGGGTTGTCCTTTATTGCTGTTTTAAATGTTCTGAAATTTTCACATTTGCTTGTGTAGTCTCTGGATTTCTCACATTACTCTGGAAATGTACAGGTTCTTGTCCACCATCTTCCTCTGGAAGATGCCCAAGTTGACTACCCTTTGAATTAGTTGTATGATATGTGGAAGAAAAGTTATGATGTTCCAAATATCCAGGTATTTATTATTAGGAAATGATACATAGTTCCGATAGTTTTCTAAATCTTAGAAAGATTCCAAATGTTTTAAGTACTACATATAACCAGCAAGATGCCTCATCTGGTGGTAAAAGGTGTCTGTTCCAAGTCGGATGACCTATAATCAATGTCCTTAGACCCACATGGTGGAAAGAACCAAATCTGACAAGATGTTCTCTGTCCTCCATATGTGAACCATACATATGTACACAAATACACACACTATATATAATATATATTACATATTTGTAAAATATTCATAAAATGGGACAGTGAGGTGGCTTAGAGGATAAGGGTACTGGTCACTAAGTCTAATGACCCAAGTTCCATCTTATGCATACAATCATGGAATGTGTGTCCAGGCAAACCCTCACTCAGGTAAAGAGGGGAGAGAGCAAGCAGTATGGTTGATGATATACTAAATTTTCAAAGATTATTTCCATAAACATTCTCTTGTGTAAACTAGTACTGTGGGACAAGTGTCCAGCATGTCAATGACTGCGTGCACTAAAGAAGCATAAAATATGTTTACTCATGTATTTAAATGTAAAACAATGGTAAAGACCAGAGTAACATAGAAAAAGAAGCAAACATTATGTCTTAATGTAAAAACTACAAACTTATATAGCTTTAAGACAGGGCTGGACTTAGGCCAAACAAATACCAAGCTAAACAAAGTGACAGTAATTTCAAAGGTAAAAGATGCAGCTAACAGGAAAAAAAATGGGGAAAATGTGGTTTTGGTGATCACTGAAGTATATTTCACCCAGTTACCACAGATGATTATGACTATTGTCCTGGCTTACTTATTTATAGAGCATTCTTTCACACTTAAAATATCTTCATTTGGATGATACATGATGTGGTTATCTGAGACTTATTCCAGGCATGCAAAGGAATGGCTGTGTATCAGGAAATACCGTCACATAAATGCAGAGAGTTTGGCACCATTCTGTCAGCCCAGAATCACTGTATAACAGTTGGCATTGTGTATTTTACTAGGTCATATAAGATCCTGTTTTGTTAGTAATCACTTCTTTTTGCTCACCCATTCACAGCTAAGGCATATGTTCTCTTTTCCAGGGTCCCCTTAAAGGCTTTCTGGAAGATTTAGGCAAATTGAAGAAGAAATTCTATGCCAAAGAAGAACGGATACTTTGTCCCATCAGGACCTACTTGGTTACAGCCCCGAGTGCGGCGAGTTCAGGCACCCAGGTGCTGAAGACCCTTCGCTGGCTGGAGTCTAGAGATAGATGAAGCTATTTTCCTGGCTGGAGCCCCCAAAGGTCCCATCTTGGTGAAGATTCGGCCCCACATCTTCTTTGATGATCAGATGTTCCACATCGAATCAGCACAGAAAGTCGGCACCATCACAGCCCATGTACCTTATGGCATTGCTCAAAAACACAACTAGGGATGGGGAAGAGAAATAAACAGTGATAGTCTGGTATTGAAAAATGAAAAAGTTGCATTTTGGATGTCTAGGTTAATTAGGTATTTCCGCAGACCGGATCACAAAACTAAACCCCCTTTGGTGTTTTTCTTTTCCTTCCTTCCTTCCTTCCTTCCTTCCTTCCTTCCTTCCTTCCNNNCTTCCTTCCTTCCTTCCTTCCTTCCTTCCTTCCTTCCTTCCTTCCTTTTCTCTATTTATTTTGTTGTTGTTGTTGCTGCTGCTGCTACTGTAAAACATTTTGAACTGTCAATCTCCATTCAAGCTACTTCTCTGAAGGGTGCTGAATCCCATTGTACCTCTCTATCTGTGTAAGTCACAATGGTAGCTCTTTAGATAAATTTAGAATTTGAATACATAAGTTGTTTCACAAGAAGCTCAGTTAACTTCCAAAAACATTGGTTTTTTTGTTTTGTTTTGTTTTTAACGTTACCCAGCCGAATGAATTTCTACCCATCATCACCTAGAACAGTCATCTGCCAGTTAGAAAGAACACTACTGGAAACTAAGGCTGTGTCCTTTGTTCCGTGCGGCGAGCCGTTTAACAAAATCAAAGTGAGAAATGTCCCGTCGTCTGCAGGTGCACGGCAATTTTAACACTGTCCGCTTCTAAATCCACTAATGGTTTCCACATGGTGGTTTCTAAGATGAACTCTACTTCAAGGTGCCCTCAGGAGGGAAACTACAAATCCCAGCAAGCCCCGCGTGCAATAGCCCAAGACAGCAGGCGGCGCCCCAGAGTCCTTTGCTTGCAGTGACCCCTTGGATACCGGAACTTGTGCTCTAGGCTCCAGGCTCCGTGCGCCCTGCTCGGAAGGCTATGGCAGTGGCGACTGTGGCCGCAGCGCTCCTGGCCGCACNGGCGCGGGTCATCATGGGCTGTCGGGACCTCGGGAGAGCGGAGGAGGCGGCGGGTCAGCTCCGCCAGGAGCTCGGCCAGCCCGGGGGTCAAGAGCCCGACGCCACCAAAGGCCAGCTGGTCGTCAAGGAGCTGGACCTTGCCTCTCTACGTTCAGTGCGAACCTTCTGCCAAGAACTGCTGCAGGTGTGGGTCTACTGAAGCCCAGCCACCCACGGGGGAGGGGCCCCTGAGGCCTGCCTGGTGTGACCTTGAGAGTGGGCAGGACTAAGACACCTGCTTGCAGGGGACCCTGCTGGGAGGAGGGGGCAGGTCCGAGAAGGAATTCCTGAGAGGTCCCCAGAGGAAGTGAATAAATAAGCCAGTGTCTGGACATTCCCTTTTGTTAAGCGAGGACAGTCCAGGAATCATCACCCGATGTTTGACTTGTTTTTCCTGTGTCAGAAGTGAAATGTGTACCAGATCTTCCATGGTGTCCCAAGGCCTGAGAGGACTGCAGGAGAAAAGCTCACCAAGAGCTTTGGTTAGGCCCGTTGTAAAAGTTCCCTTGCTGTTTTTCATTCTTATTCCCATTTCCTGATTTTGTTTGTTTTGTTTTGGGTTTGCCCTGCTAAAATAGGAGGGAGTGTCTCTTGCTGATTGACAACCTTTGCATCATCCCTAACTAGATTCTATCCCATTTCCAAAGACAATGGAATTTGGAAACCTCTTAATGGTCCAAAGCAGAACAGGAATAAAAATCATATGCCTAGGTTTATTGAACATTTGATGTATGACAGATGTGCCAAGCACACTATTAGTTATTGTCAGATCTTGACTTTAATTCTGTTAAAGCAAGCATTAACACCTCCACCTCGTAATAGGGAGCAGAAGCATAGGAAGATTAAGTAACATGTCTTTCTTCAGTCTTTGCTTTTCTGGTGCTTAATGGCTGAGGGGTGGATGATACATGTTCCACTGAAGTAGAAAGGTTGTGGACTTACCAGAGGTAGATCTAAAGTCAGCTAGGCACAGGGAGACCTCTTGTCTCAGTTGGAATCTCTTGAATCTAAAGCTGAGGGTCTGGCTTTTTTTTTTTTTTTCCATGATGTACTTAGATCAAAAGATATATCTGGAAGTTCATTTGTTAGCAGTTAGATCTAAGCAGCCTAAGTCTGCATGTCCTAACAACTCTCTAACGGTCCAATAATAGGCAAAAATAAGTTTCTTATTTAACTCTATGTAGTCATGATTGCTAATGGAACAGTGTGCTTGTTTGCCACTGTAGGAACTTTCCCGGTCCCTAAGTCAGCTTAGACATAGCCACCCTCCTCCTTGTTCTACATAGATTGTTTTAGTTTTGCCCTTGCTTCTAAGACCATAGCTGTTAATAACTGTTAAACACAAAGCTATACAAAGAAACCATCTCATCAAAAGAAACCCCATACTTAGCCACTTACCTAGAGGTAGTAGCTTTTGAGATAATGAGTAGAGAGTATCACTGTACCCCTCAAAACTTAAGCCCTTGCACAGCAAGCTCCTGTTGTGTTCTAGGGAAGCATGTTGCATGTTAAGAGCTGGTGCAGGTCAAAGAAATTGTTTTGTTAACATGTCATTTGCTTGTAGCAGATCAAGTAGCAATATTAGTCTCTGGGAGATTTTGGAAGCATAGAAAGCAGGTCATTCTGATCACTGACATGTATAGGGTTGAGCATGTTCATTCCTGATACCTTTGCTGCTTCAAACAGAACACAAAGAGGTAGCTAAATTGTGTTACCCTAAGTATTTACATTCTTGCTTGGTGCTGAAGTTCAGTGATTATAATTAGAAGGAAAATGAAATGGAGGTTTTGACATTCACTGTTTGGTATTCTTGGAATTTATGCCATTTATCTTCTAGGATTTAAAAAATAATAAATGATAAAGTCTTAACACAAACCCAGCAAAGAATGATAGGTCAGAAATGATTAATTCTGGAGCCCTTTCCAGAAGATTAGTGAAGATGAACACTCCTTCCTTCCCCGTATCTGTGAACTCATATTCCCCTTTTGAAGATGACGGGTGCAAAACATGAAAGTTTTTTCCTCGGGCCAGAATGAGAAACAGTTAACCGACAGGTAGCCTTTGATAACAGTTTTGAAATCTAACACATTTTTCTTTCACTTACATTTGGCAAAGAGGGAGAGAGAAAGAATTGAAATTTGACCTGAAATTAATTTAATCATAGGTCATCACTGTGACTTTACACCTGGAACACATTGTGCATTTCTTTCCCTCTGTCATCAGAAGAGACAGAGGAGCCAGGAAAGAGCCAAAGAAAACCTACCTAAATGATGTAAGGACTGAAAAGACTCCCTGTGAGAGCAGTGCAGTTTAGGACTTTAATTTGGGAAGATGTAGAGGCGTATGGTGCTTGGAAGAGATTTCATATGGGGAAGAAAGGGCCGAGTTCTGGAACCACCGTGGTGGTTAATGGTGTCTGTCAATGCTATCTCTTCTATCTCTTGTACTGTTGGCTCCATCATGGTCCTGTGTTGTTACTAATATTTTGATGTTATCCACTCAATGATTTGATTAACCTTTCCTTCTTGATTTTTTAGCAATATTCGCTCTAGTCCAAAGTTTACTTCTCTGACCGTTCTTTATCCCAATTTTGGGAAGGTGTCTTGAAGTTATTCTGTCCCTGTGGTGACATTTTATACTTAACAGGACTGCAGAGTTAAGCATCTTAATTTACCATTGGTGGTGATACCAGTAAGGTGGGAGTCACAAAACCAGCCCTTTGCTGGAAGTGGTCTGTCGTGCTCACCTTGACTCAAGCTCTGGTTGTTTTTTTGTTTTGTTTTGTTTCGTTTTTTAATTTATTGATTTTTACTGAGCTCTACATTTTTCTCTGTTCCCCTTCTCTTCAACCCTATCCCAGGGTCCCCATGCTCCCAGTTTACTCAGGAGATGAAGCTCTATTTTAAACAGCCCAGTTAGAAGTTAGAAGGCCAGGCTAGGTTAGTAATTATGAGAATGGGCTTTGGAATCTAAGGATTTCATCTTCAGGCTGATTCTGACTTACCTCTTAGAAGCCTGATGACTGACCAAGTCACCTGGGTCTGCCTTGAACTTAAGGACATTAAAAGTAGATAAGGTTATCTGAGAAAGGGACCAAGCAGGTCCCTACTAATCATGTAACATTGCCTTAAAAGTCTATTTTTTCATATTTTGCAAGATTTTTTAGGTTTATCACAGGGACACATTATAAATTTGATATAACAACACCAAACTGGTATTTTTCTAGTTCAACTGAAATTAAGATATACAATCCTAGGAGTTCCTCACCTCCAAATTTGTTGTATTTCTGTTTTAAAAAAAGACTTTGATAATTATATCATGAACATCTGAGTGAAATGTAAGAGTATACATATTCATGATCATTAAAAGTTGTAGAAAGTCTAAGATTGACAGTGTTTCAAACAGTTACTGGATACATAGGCTAAAACTTGAGATTAGTTTTAGTCTCAAACTCTTGTCATTGTTAGGAAAACAGACCTGAGTGAAAAGAGTTATGGAAAATGCATGTTCCTAATTCTGCATTCTTTTTCTGGTTTTAAAGGAGGAGCCCAGGCTAGACGTCCTGATCAATAATGCAGGGATCTTTCAGTGCCCATACATGAAGACAGAAGATGGCTTTGAGATGCAGTTTGGAGTGAACCATCTGGGCCACTTCCTACTAACCAATCTTCTGCTTGGCCTCCTCAGAAGTTCCGCTCCCAGCAGGATTGTCGTCGTTTCTTCCAAACTTTATAAATATGGAGACATCAACTTTGAAGACTTGAACAGTGAACAGAGCTATAATAAAAGCTTCTCTTATAGTCGAAGCAAACTGGCAAACATTCTTTTCACCAGAGAACTAGCCCGTCGCTTAGAAGGCACAAACGTGACTGTCAATGTGTTGCATCCTGGTATTGTGCGGACAAACCTCGGGAGGCACATACACATCCCACTGTTGGCCAGACCACTTTTCAATTTGGTATCATGGGCGTTTTTCAAATCTCCACTCGAAGGTGCCCAGACCTCCGTCTACTTAGCCTCCTCACCCGAGGTGGAAGGGGTATCTGGAAAGTACTTTGGAGATTGTAAGGAGGAAGAACTATTGCCCAAAGCTATGGATGAGTCAGTCGCAAGAAAACTGTGGGATATCAGTGAAGTGATGGTTGGCATTTTAAAGTAAGAGGAAAGATAAGAGGGCTATTTCTAAGACTAGCCATCACAGCCTTGGTCGGGAGCAGCATGTTGTGAGTGTAACACTTGAACACAGTTTGGGTTTGACAGTAATACTGCTGAGAGGTACACATGAATATTTGAAGGGCACTGTTACATGGGCTAATATAAAGTTAAATAACTAAAGGGAGCAAAACCATTCTGTTTTATTATTAAAAATTATAATTGGGCAATCATAAATTACAGATGCTAAAGATATTCGCAATTTAAAAGATACCTTGAAAGGGATTTCAAAAACTTTTTGCGTTTCATAATGAGATGTTGACAATTTTTCCTACAATGCCTGTTTTGTGGAAATAATATGCCTAGTGTGTGCATATAAATTATTACTTGGAATAAAATATGAGGCCGATTCCTCTGTGCATTTCTTTAGAAGTATCTGAATGCAGTCCATAGCTTGTCCTCCCTGGCCTTTTGTAGTCTTGCTGTACCCATGTTCTTCCTGTCATATCTTGTATACTGCTCGGAAACTTTTTGTTTATAAAACTCCAATCTATGACCTTGTGTCCTAACCTGCAATGGTTTTCCAGTTAACCTTGCAGTAAGTTTTCTTAGCCTCTTTCTGCTGTTATTTTGGTCTTTGTTTTCCTTTTTCAGCTGTAGAAGTCTTTTACTCAAACGTCGATGTTGAGTATCTAAATGTAGCAATGATGTGGGGCTGGGATTCCCCAAAGGGACATAGATTGTTGTAGTTGATAGATCATCCATAAACTTTAAGCTCTATAATACATGCTGGAGACACTCCACAAAGTGTCACATGCCTGTACTCAGTCTTGTTGAATGAAAAGAACTCTAACCACCACAGCGCAACAGAGTGGACTAGACATGTGGAAAGAGATTGCATGAAATATTGAAAAACAAACTTACAGTCTTAGTTAAACAGGCAAATGTCTGGTCAAGACCCTCTTAGATTGCCCCGAATATAGAAGAGTAATCCACGCCCTTGCCTTCAGATCATCTCTTCATATGTTCCCTGACACGTGTTCAGCAGGTGGACCTGTAGGCAGAAGCAATTCTGTCTTCTTGTTTTGTTTCCCCTGACTTAGCTTTGCTT
The DNA here is from genome assembly GCA_001685075.1 of Bramus lutescens. NCBI lineage: Eukaryota > Metazoa > Chordata > Mammalia > Rodentia > Cricetidae > Bramus > Bramus lutescens. The sequence goes on along the minus strand of LOEQ01000639.1, from coordinate 218,979 downwards.
AAAGTGCACTAATTGTTCACTCCAGGGCTGGTTAGACAATTTAAAAGAATTTTCCAAAGAAAGTAATTTTTCTCCCTCAAAAATTAAAGTGTAGTAACTGACATGGAGTGAAAAAGAGCAACAAAGAATGAATTATAAATACATTTAAATATGCTTTATAAAATATATATTTCATACATATATGAATTTTATTTATTAAGTAAACATATAAATAAAAATGTTTTATAAAAATAGTTCAGCCAAAATGGGCATATTATAGGCTTCTGTGTTTTAACATCAGAAGCATCAACTTAATAACTTCATTTTTTTGTCCTGTCACCTCAATGTTAATGAAAACACCAAATGAGAGGCAGCTCCCTTTAGTTTAATGACCATTATGGCAGAGCTAATGCTTGTTATTTTTAAGTACTTATCGTACCTAGTTAATAATATTGTTTCTTCTCCAGATTGGCACGATCTTGGCAGATCATGCTAAAGTTCTTCCTTCCTTTAGAGCATCTCCTTCTGAGTACAGCAAATGGTCCTCTGACCACAGGTGTGTCTCTGAGGACGTAGTGGGCAGAGCTACGCCATATTCTTTGAGATGTATTTTAGAAGGTCATCCTACAAAGAGACCTGCTACACTTGGAAATATGGGCAGGAAGTACACGAGAATGCAGCTTGGAAAAATAGAAGCTAATAAATCTGTCCTACACCTCGGCTTCATTAAAAAGGAGCTCCCTTTTTCGTTTAATACCATCTTTCTCTGGCTGTACTGTGACACCTGATGCTTTTCAGGGGATGTGGACCTTTTGAGCCTTTCAGCATTCTTGTTTGTGGCACCACAGTAAAATAGGATATATTAATTTATAGTGATGGGAAAAGAAACTTATCTGCAAACACCAGCTATTATGGTAAAATGAGCTTGATGTCGTCCCCACTACTGTGCCTGATGGAATCAAGGGCCCATAGCAGCAGCATGGTAAGATCATTCCAGCTCTTTCTCCCATAATTCACTCCTGATCTTTCCACCACGCAAAAGAATAAGGGAAACGGTTCTATTACTTTGATACTTTTACTCTCAGCAAAATACTGGTAGAGCAAGCCTGGGCCAAGCAATGGAATAAGTGAAGTGAAACCCATTTCCCCCTCCTTATTCTTGACTGTTATTGGTTGGTTGGTTTTAAAACTGACTTCATTCAAGCAGTTTGGTCCTATAAGCAGCACAATCATTGGTCTACTTAACCTAGCAGAGTTCCTAATTACCAATTAGCTGGGAAAGGGGTTTCATTTCTCAGCATACCACTACACTGGGTTTAGTTAATCACTACCCAACTTAACTCTTCTAGTGATCGTGGAAAATTACATAACCATTCTGAAACATTGTCTTCCTAGCTCTAGCATCAGCTACAATGTCCATTGTAAAGTTTCTGGTTGTGTATGCATATATGCCTGTGCCACAACATATATATGAAGGTCAGTGAACAAGTTTGTGGATTCTGCTCTCTCCTTCCACCTTGTCCTTGGTTCTGGAGATCAAACTCAGGTCATCAGGCATCTATAGCAAGCACTGAACTATTTTGTTGGCTGACAACTACCTACTTCAAAGGACTGGTCAATGACTGAATGTGTCAGAGAGAGTCAAGCGTTTAGACAGATGGTAACACAGACATGCATCCACTTCTATTTCAAAAACATACCTAATAATGACAGTTGTAATAATACCAATCAGTAACAGTAATGGTTAGCTGAGTATGTTTGATGGAAAGGACTCTAAAACATGAACCAGTAGCCTGTTTCTGCAGAAAGCTAACTGTGCATATTTCAGGTTTGGTGAGTCATTGTCAATCCATGTTATATATTCTCACATACTGTCTTTGTTTTTACTCCAATATTATAAAACTGTAAAAACCATGCTCGGATAGTCCAGAATATTCTATTGCACTTCAACAACCTCAGTGCTGTCTTCCAAGCCTGCTACATTCACATAGAGTTCATCTTTCTGCGGTGCTTGTAAAAACAGCAACTCCTTCTGTACGGGGCTGCTTCTGTTTTTCTATATGATTTTTAATCTTGTATGATTATTTACTCGAAGACCCAGGAGGTCTAGAGAGTATATTTTGAAATCTATCTCCAACTATAGATTCTGGGGTGAGGAATAGCAGTTATCTGCTTCCCGCTCCTTCTCCGCACAAACCTGCTGGGCCTGGCCAGAGATCTAAGAAAAATCTATATTTGAATATTTAATTGATTCCAAATGTCCCAAGAATCACTAAAGAGAACATGTTACTAATCACCCTTCAGGAGCTGGGCCCCCACAGACAGCTTCAGATGTTCACAAGGCTTCTCTGGACAATGGGGAGTTAAATTAGTTACAGGTCAACATGGAGGAAGGTAGTTGGAAGGCATGCCCAGCTTTCTGCAGACAGCAAGGAAGAGGTTTTTGCCAAGCCAGATGTTTAATCAAAGTTACTCCACTTTGATGCACTCTTCAGCAGCCACCATGTGACTGACTTACAGTAAGAGCAGAATCCCCATTCTTTCTTAGAAGCTCACAAATTGAGTCTCGTAACCTTTAAAGGTGCTGATGAGCTCCTTTCTAGCATGGTGCTGTGTCCATCCTTTGGACACTGCGAGAATACCTTCTCAAAGTTCATGCAGGAAAGGTGTGAAACTACATTGCAAAACGTAAAAGGAAAGAGAGAGAGGGAAGGAGGGAGAAAAAACCCTTGTAACGTTTTTAGTAAGTTTATAATTATGTGGCAGACCACATTTCCAGCTGTCCTGGGGTACATGTAGCCTGTATACCACAGGTTGGCTATAACTATGGACCCTTTGCTCCCCTTTGTCCTGTCATCGTTAAGACAAGGAGATTATGTACCATCACTTGTCCAATTAACAAATATTTGAATATCTTTCACAGGTTAGACCTTGGCCTGGTATCTACATCCTGGGGACGCAGGCTGTGGCAACAGAGAAAAGCCAGCCAAAGCTATGTGTCCTTGTGTGCTCGTTAGCTGTGTTAATCACAGGACAGTTTAATAGTCATAACACAACTGCTGAAACGTAAGGTCAAAGAAAAATTGGATTTTTATAAAACATCGTCTGAGTGCTTTGCAGCAAGAAAACAAGGACAGATCATTGGAAATTTATGGTTGAATAAAGTGACAGACAGCTATCTTTACTAAAATAAATGCTCTGAATGCACAAAAAGTTTGGGGACTCAGTGCCTTGAAAGTGACTTCAAGCTGGGTCCATTTTTCTACTTTTTTTTTTGCTTGTTTTCATTTTTACTTGTTTAATTTGTAGGCCGACAAAACAATTGGCTATATTACGACATTTTTGTACACATGCAGCATTATGCTACATTCCCGTTTCCATCCTTCTACTGCACTGTTTGGTCCTCTTTAAAAAAAAATGACACCAATGTTGGAACTCATAGACTGTGCTCCCTACGTGAACAGAGTGTTAGAAGATACAATTCCAAGTGCATTTAAGCTCAAAGAGCAGCAAGGAGGTTGATTAAGCCCTTAGCCTAAAATGAGATGAAGGTTAATGAATGGATATGTTCTGTTTCCAGCTCAGGTAATCGCTTCATGGTGTAGAGGGCTCAGCACTGTTATTTCCTTCCTTAAGCCTTTTCATGGAACCAGCCAGTTTCAAAAAAGGAGGGTGTCTCCTGTGGAAGACACAGTAATCACTGGCATTTCAGAAGAATTTCAGTTGGATGGAATTTGTAATACACATTTTTTATGGGGTGATTCATAATTATCCAATGGCTTCTAAATTTTGGAATGACTTCTTTTTTTTAATGTACCAACGTGCTGAATTGATTATCTGATGTAATCAGTGTGGTCCCAACATGTTTTTGCAGCTGCTCCTTCAGATTTAATTTCATTATCAGCTTTGCCTCTCTCTCCCTCATTTAAAAAGTGCCAACTAATTGTGGTAAATAGCAAAGTTCCTGAATGCTTAAAGTTTATTGTTTTAATACTGTCATCTTGAATTCAGAAGTTACTGTGTTATGTATGTGTTGAGGTCCCATTGCTGATATTTGAAGCTTTTTGAAAATATATTCATTCATTCATTTATAAATCCAAACTTAGACAAAGTAGTTACACCTTTTCATTGTTGTTGTGACATTGCACACATCTAAGTCATCATCCACTCATTAGCAGGATGAAATGGGAAACCCATTCTTTGTGCCACCATGAAACTAGTAAGATGAATAAGTTAAATATTTTGTGGTAAACACATTAAATGGATTCAGAGTTGTTGTTTCTTTAATCTCTGTAAATCTGCACACATGTTGGGCTTTCAGCTATACCTGGAAGCTGTATGCATGGTTTGAGGAAATGCCAAGCCCTATCATTATTAGCTTCTTCAAAAAGAAAAAAGAAAGAAAGAAAGAAAAGCAAAACTAGTTTCTGCCACCAACCCATGAAAGCACAGGAAATGGCTTCATGTAGTAAGTGTCCAGGTCTAAGCAATCTGTTGACAGAAAGGGTTTCTACCCAAGGGTTTCTCGTTAATGTAATCAAACACTTCAGAGCCGTAGCCCAGCAAGATCAGATCCACCCACCTCTGAGTTTATCTTTAGCTCATCTGGAAGAGTTTATTTTAAACACTGAACATTGTTTGCTGCTGTTGAAATGAAAGTGAGAGAGTTACAAGCTTTAGTCCACGGCCATCTGGCAGATTTACTGATGGATCGGGTTCTTTAATCCATGTAACCCCGTGTGTGGGAGCTATTGTCTTTGTGTTGCTCATGCAGCTGGCTTGGCTGAACTTCCAAACGCTCACACAAAGCTATCAAGAGCCATCCTATAGATAAATGAAGTTGGGGTTGTTGTAAAAGCCATCACAGTCTTTTGGAGAAGGTGTGGATGTATATTATCTTTATTCTTTTCTGAATACACATTTTTGCTCTATGTCTCTCTTAGTGAACTGGGAAAGAAGATGACTATTTGGGTAATTTTAGAAAAATAATAAATGAAGACTATAAAAAGACAGACTATGCTTAAATTTTAAAAAAGTACATAGCAGAATAGAAAGGAAGGGAATAATGGCCAAGCACTCTTTGCAGTGACGATTTGTCTATCTGTTCATTCTCCTTCTTTATGTGATGTAGACTTGCTCAGTGGTGCACATATTACACACCGAATCTCGGTATCAGGTTAGGGAACAACAGTAGTGAGTTTAGTACATAGTGGTACCCAGATTTCCAAGCGGACCTTACACCAAACATGATTTATAACCAACTCTAGAGCACAGGCACAAATGTAAATATACACAAGAATTAAGACATTACATACAGACAGGCAAGATGAAGTCTTACCACCAGCACTGATGGCTTGGGTTCAATCCTTCATACCCACATGGTGGGAAGAACCAGTTCCCCCAAGTTCTCCTCTGACTTCCACATGTATGCATGGCTTATGTGTATCTACACAAATAAAAATGTAAGATATCGTATGCAAACAATAGGCTTTATGGAAGATGGGCTAGCTTGCATGGCATATATAAAGTTTATAGGAAAATGGTCAGAGAAATAAAACCTGAAACATTGACATATAATCAATTGGTATTTAGTTTTATTTCTACCTAAAATCACTTTTCTGGTTTGTTTTCATTTTATCTTATTATTTATTATTAGAAGTCTGTAGTCTAATGAGAAAAAGAAAGGTAGGTTTGGATGGCTGAGGAAATAAAGAGGATCTGATAGGAGCTGCGAGAAGGGAAACTATAATCATAATATATTGTATAGAAAATAAATTTTCTATTTAAAATGAAACTGATTCTTTAAAATTTTAAAAATTGTTGCATTTACAAGCAAAAGGCAGAGAATGCAGCTCGGTTGGTAGAATGAACTTGCCTGGCATGCATGGAGCCCTGGGTTCTACCTCCAGCATTACATGAACTGGGCATGGCAGCATGCCCATAGTCGGATCAGAAATTCTGCTTCCCCTTTGGCTATATACAATTTAGTCCAGCCTGGGATAGGTGAGACCTTCTCAAGGGTGTTTTTATGAAGCCAAACCCAGAAAGAACTGCATTGTCTATATTATGCATAAAAACGTGCTATCCTAAACTCATAACATTAAACGAGGATTTTGACGGAAACATGGAGAACGAAGCCTTCCTCCTGCCACAATGGGATATTTTCTCCTGGCAAGAAAGATCATCAGAATAGTTAACTTCTTTTGGCTCAGCTTCATTTGTTGTGTAGTTTGCTTGTTATGAGGACAAGGAACAATTTGGGTCATAACATTGATGATTATGGGTACACTCATGAGTACAGGTGTTGGGTGAAGGGAACAGTGTTGGTGGTATCCTGATTCCATGTCCCGATCTTGGTGCAGGGCTGTGATAACCCAAGTTGTAACTTGGAATTCCAGAAAAAGCCTCCAGGCTCCTTGCCTTCCTGATTATGGCAGAAGTAGTAACTTCACCAAGATGATTAGTTCCAGTAATGTTCTCAGTCACTCTGTAGCTTACTCCAGTCTTCTAGTCTTTTCCACTAGTTTATTGTTGCTATGTCACTATATTTCTGTCCCTTGCATCTTAAACTATCCAACATGGATTCTGCTTCCAACAAATAAAATAGGTCACCAGAATTACTGACCTTTTCAATGATTAAATGATGCTGATATATGAAGGCGTAAGTCATAAACAATCCCACACCAGTTGGGATTTAAAGGGG
>LOEQ01000639.1:192031-205881 GCA_001685075.1 Bramus lutescens | reverse complement strand
GAAGATTCTAACCCATGTCCATCTTGGGCCGGCCGGAGCTTCATGCGTCTGTCTGACTCGGTTTTCTTTCTCCCAGCATTCTGTTCTGTCTACTCCACCCACCTAAGGGCTGGCCTATCAAAAGGCCAAGGCAATTTGTTTATTAACCAATGAAAGTAACACATAGACAGATGATCCTCCTACACCAGATGAGGGGTGGGATGAGGGGGAAGTTAGAGGGAAAAGGAGGAGGGGAGGGAGTGGGAACTGGGAATGGTATGTAAAATGAGAAAATATGGTGCTGTTGCTTTTTTAATTGATTAATTATTTAAAAAGAGAAATAAAAACAGAAGATGAAAGATTTTGAAACAATGAGAATGAGAGGATATCTTTGAATAAATAAATTAAAAATAGGATAAAGAGAAATCAATGTTGTGCTAGGAGTTAAATAAAATATGGCAAAAAATTCATGGACAGGAAATTCAAACAATTTAAAGCAAATGAAATGGTTCATCTATCATTTATAATGCTTCCACTACCAAATATTTGGGGTTTATTTTCTCACACCAAGAAGTTCTCTAAAGCTCTGTAGTGTCCAGTGATTCAATTCTGATTCAATATTTCAGTCGGACCTTTCCAATTAAGTCTGCCCCAAATTGCAGGTCTGAATCACAAGCGGTGGGTTACCGGTTACTCTTACTGGTTCGCAATTGATCACAGCTGGAAGCTCATATGCTCCCTCCTCAGCTTACTGTCACATCTCACAGCACTCAGAAATCTTTACTAACTGTTACGAGGTTCATTAGAAAAGATGCTGCAAAAGGCAGAAATGAGGAACCAGATGGTGAGGTACAAGAGTCCTGTGCATTTGTGGCTGCTCCTGCCTACCTGGAATACATTGCCATCCAAACACGTGGATGTATCACCAACCCAGAAACTCTAAATCCAGTTATTTGGAGGATTTAAGAAAGCTATATTATGTAGTAGGAAAAACACATACAATTATTGGCTGTAGGTCATTGACCTTAATCTCCATTTCTTCCTCCTTCTACATAGGCTGGGAGGTGGTAGTCAACATTCCAGTCTTTAAACCATTGATTGGTTCCTCTGTCAACCAGACTTCATCCTCATTAGCATAAACTCGATTATGCTGAAAAAGACTTTGAAAATATTGAAAGTTATTTTCACTCTTGTCAGAAACTTTCAAAGGAAATGAAGCACAGAGCCATGAGTGAAAAATGAAGAACAGATCTCTATTTCATATTAACAACAAAATCACAAAAAGAGAGAGTATTTGTGAACTAGAAACGAAAAAAAAAATCACCATGCAGTGACTACATAATCTCATGGGCACTATCCTTATTGAGATTGCTTTGATCGGTTCTGGAGGCCCCTGCAGCTCCTAACTATATGCTACCTGGCTCCACCTTTGTTTTTCTCACCATTTCATTTTAAGCTATCGGATTACTGCCTGCTTCCGAAGACAGTGAGACAAACCACTCCATAACACTGTTGCTTAATACCACACAGCACTGGGTTTTACTTAGGAGTCTGTCATTTGAGCCTGGGCTCTTCATATCCATCTTTTTCCCCCTTGCATCAGCTCAGGGCTACTCTATATCTATCTGGGCACTCATTCTCATTAAGCCACCCAATTAAATGTTTTCCTTTATGAAAGTTGCCACGGTCATGGTGTCTCTTCACAGCAATAGAGCACTGCCTAAGACTTCTACACAGGTAGTTTAGCTGTTCCCTTAGGGATGACTGCAGACTGCCCTACCTTCTAGTTTCCTCTGAGTCTATAATCATCTGTTACGTGTGTCTCTTTGAACAACACAGCACAAGTCAAAAAGCCTAACAGGCCAATTAAAAAGAGACCACAGAGGAAGGAAAAAGCAACTGAAGCAGAATAAGTGTTGGGAGTTTTAGACCAGTTTAAGAGCTGAAATGAGTACAAGATCATTAGCCCAGACTGCATAATAAAATCAAGACTAGCCTTGGATACCTAAGAAAGCTTTGTGGGGAGGAGAGGTGGGGGAGAGATAAAGGGAGGGAGGAAGCGAAGAAGTTTTTCTCATAGCTTAGGATCATGGGTGTCTGTGTTTTCATTTTGTACTGCTTCCCACAAACTAGGTAGCCAATCCTGACCTGGCAGTATGACTGGGCTGAGGGACCAGCTTACAGGATGATTTGAGTATCTAGTAAGATATGTGCTACTGGCTCCAGCTGGCTGCTCAGCCAGGGCTGTTGCCCTGAGGACCTGTTTCCTCTGGATGTCAGCTTTGGCATGAAGTGGGTTGAGCTTCTGAGAGCCTGGCATCTGGGTTTCCAGAGCAAATGTTTTGGTGGCAACAGGCCATTTCCTCAGGCCTGGGCCTGAAAACCTGCAGGACCACCTTTTGAAGGGCACTACTGCTGGAATCAGCCATAGAGACCATCAGATCCAAGGGGAGGGACCAGAGACACCCCCTCCACCCTCTCTGAGGAGCCTCAAGTGTTTTGTAATCATCCACAGTCTTCCACGGGGACATGGGGGTAAAACATCATGGTGAGTCAGGAGATGGGGATAATTATCACTGTATAGGAGGCAGTGGGGATCAGGGGAGAGTCTCTGGGGTTGTAGGGGTGTACTCTTGAGTAAAAACACTTTTTTATTTTGGAATTTTTCTTTCCTTTTATTTTTATAATATTTTAGTTAAAAATTTCAGGTTTTGTATTTTAAAATCTATTGGATAACAAAGAGGAGATCAGAAATTAAAAGAGCTAGCACCTATAATCTTATTTCAAAGAAATATTTTGGTGTACCTTAAGCATAAATACTTAAATCATTTTCATAAGTGCTAAACTTTTGGGCATTTATATTATTTTTTAAATTGAAAAGTGAAAAAGAAAGGCTGTTGAAGTCAGGAAAACTTTTATATACTTCTGATCAAGTTATAACATTGATAAATATCCCCATACATGTCTTAGAACTATCTCTCTCTCTCTCTCTCTCTCTCTCTCTCTCTCTCTCTCCTAATGTAAGTGTACACAGGGTAAAACTTCATCTCAGGGCCTTAACTGAAAATTTATGATAACATGACCGGAGCTGAAATGAGCCAATCAAACTGTCTGAAATTAAAGCATAGTGAACAAATGAAGCTACAACAGTGTTTCACCTGGCCAAGTCAAATGGTTTTGACCCAAAGCAGAAATCAACATAGGTTACTAGACCTGTTCTCTCTTCCATGCCTTCAGGCAGGACTGTTCCATCCATGCATTCAGGATCCAAGGCCCAGGGACAAACTAGCTGATGTTGACTCTGTACTATTGTTTACACATGGCTTAGACTCCTCCGTGGTGGATGCTCCCAAGACCACACGGACTGGTAAAGATAATGGCTGCTGGCAGAGGCAGAGTCGTTTGTCACTGGGTGTGTGGCCACTGGTATGTTGCTCATTCCCTAAAGAATGGTTCCACACCTGTGTATATATGGGCAGGGCTAATTGGACTCAGTAGATTAATTTTTATAATCAAGGACATAAAATATGAAAGGAGATGTATTTAAAAGTCTGGGAGAAACCGAGCAGTGGTGGCATACACCTTTAATCCCAGCACTTGGGAGGCAGAGGCAGGAGGATCTCTATGAGTTCAAGGCCAGTCTGTTCTACAAGAGCTAGTTCCAGGCCAGGCTCTAAAACTACAGCGAAACTGTTTTGAAAAACCAAAAAAAAAAAAAAAGTCTGGGAGAGTTGGGGTAAAGATGTGTTATATACATGGATGAAAATGCCAAAGAATGAACAAAAAATACTACTAAAGAGAACTGATAACAAGCAATTCAGAAGTCTTTACACTTCATATATGTTACTATGGACCCTTTCCCCCATGTTTATCCCAGTGGTATGACCTTCTCTCTTCGTATCCTTAACCACAGAGCCAAGCTGACTGTCACTATTAATAAGTTACATACATTCTTAACTTGGCACCTTACCTTCTACACAAAGCTAACAATCAGACTTCTCGCTGTGAAACCAGAGCTTTCAAGAACATCTAGAGGCAGGTTTTGACCCAAGTTTTCCTGTCCCTTGTGTTCAGACACCATCCCTCCTATCCAGGCAAGACCAGGAGCCTGGATTAGAGACTTCTCATGCCTGAGCATTCAAACTTCCTTGAGGCCTTTCCCTACTTGGGTTCCAAGTCTGTTTTCCCTGCCCACTCCACGTCATCCTTGGGTCTAGGCTGACATATATTCAACATGTTCTCAGGGAATCCCTGATTTCCATGCTTCCCCTAAAATGAGAGATTAATAACTCCCAGACTTTGAGTCTCTCTCTCTCCAACACATCCACAGCACTCAACAAAACCTGTCAGATTTTCAAGTCTTTATAATGACTTTCCACAGACTTCTTGAACACCTGAGATATTGCATTCGTAACTACATCTGCTTCCTACTTTCTCATCCCAGCTCACCCAAAGTGAAACTGCTCACAAAGGTGCTGCTGATGCTGCAGATCACGAGCTGGCTCTGCCTCCACTACTTCCAGTGATAGAGTGCTTATTGCCCTCCAGAGAGGGGTTTCACATGGAGCTGGATGATGCCTTCTCATGGGCAATTCTGTGGTGAGAATCTCTTCTGAGAGTAACAGCAAGCTGTACTTTTTTACAGAGCATGTGGTGGCCACGGGATAAATGCTGACATGGAGGGAGAGGACTGGAGGAAGCCTATTGCAGAAACTGCCACCTTGGATTTCTTGTTTTGCTTTATTTTATTTTAGTGAATCTCCAGCAATGAGAACCAATTCTAATAGTGGGACATAAAGTTGATAAACATTGACCCTGAAGAGCTTCATAAATATAGTACCAAAGGCCTCTAAAAATAGTTGAACTTTATTGTGCTATATTTACTTATGGTATGTAACTGTAGCATATTATTTATATAGTATTTGTTTATACTATGAATCTATAGTATACCATTTATGACTACATTCTTGTTTTCATTTATTTCTGGGGAAGTATGCATATGGTGGTCAGAGCACAACTTACAGGAGGCAGTACTCTCCTTCCAATGTGTGCAGGGTTTCTGGAAATTGAACTTAGATTTTCAGGCTTGGCAGCAATCATCCTCACCCAGTGAACCATTTTTTACCTTCCCTATACTTATTCTCAAGGTGACTGAAGTGTCCCTTAGAGTGGGGCATGGTTACAAAGGGGCAATGTGAGGGCCAGTGTAATAAAAACATTTGTGTAACTCAACTATACCAATGTCCATGTTTTGTCTACTATTTTGTGGTTTAGTTTAATGTTATTATCACTAAGGGAAATTAATAAGGGGCATCTGGAAAGTCTCTATATTATTTATTTAGAGTGAAGCCTAATCCTGGAGTCATGATATTTCTGTTTCAAAGATATGTGGCCTTATACTATATTTTATTTATGTTTATTTTATTTTGTAGCCTTAGCTGGCCTGGAACATTATTAAAAATTTAGTCCTGGCTGGCCTAGTACATTATCAAATGCTAGCCAGAAGCTGAGAGGGTTTACTACGAGATTGTGTTGACTAGCAATGTCAGAAGCTGCACTCATAAAATCTTAATGAAATGACTGCCCCAACAGGAGCTGAACTAGGACAATACCACTAGACATGCCAAAGTGGACAGGGAAAAAATCTTATAAGACCTCAAACGTACATAAAGAACTACAGGAAACTGAGGACCCCTGACATCAGGAGAAATAGTCTTCCTCAAGAAAGGGCACACCAAAGGTTACTGAATGCCAAATGGTCAGCCCTGAAAGCATACATACAAGTAACATTATATAAATGAATAGGTTATATTTAGAAATATATGTGTGTGTATATATATATATATATGCAGTAACATTTAATAGAAAAGCAAGGGGCCATGGACTTGAAAGAGAGTAAGGAGGGGTCCATGAGAAGTTTCAGAAAGAGACAAGGAAAAATGGTATAATCATATTATAATTTCAAAAATAAAAGGTTAGCCCAATAAAGCATTCAGATACCTAAGACAGATTTCTAAGCTTGACTTGGTTTTTTGAAGGGTGATATTGGATCCTCAGTATCTTCCACAATTTCTGACTCTAGACTTCCTCTTTTCAATGCCCTGGGCAGATGAACATTCAGACTAGAGATGAAAGTTCCTGGCTAGTGATTGTGTCATGTGGTTAGAGAGTAGCTTGTCTTCTCTGACTCATTCCTATACTTGCATCCCTAAGCCTCCTTCCAATTGAGTTCATTTGATAATATGTTAAGCTTGATCAGACATACTCCTACCTGCCAATCATAGCATCTTCTGCTAACAGTGAGAAGTAGCAGGGGACGGAGGCTTAGCGATAAGGTGCAGCTATATGATACATGTGCAGGGGTTCGGTCCCACGTGTGTACTCAGGCAGTCATCATTCTCCGATCACACAAGCCTTTCGGTCTTTCCCTCACCGCGTGGAGATGAATCTTCTCAAATGTGCACCAATACATCCCAGTGGAAGAGCCAGAAACTTCCAGGCTGTTTTCATTTTAAAGGCCTTTAAAGAGACAGCCGAGAGATCATCTTCTGGCAGATCTTCAAGAACAAGAAGTGAAACCAGAAAGGTGGGTGGCCGCTCCCGAGCCCATCTCTCTGTACACGAAGAGAAGGTGGATTCAGTTGAGGAAAACAAGGTCATGGTCCATTCTGAGAAGCGAGACAGTTTTTTCAACTGATCGCATCATCTTAAGAGACTTCCAGAATTGAATAATATCTCCAGAATTAAATAAATCACATGTGTGGTTATAAGAAAGCCGAGCACTTATTTATCCACATCATTAGTCATTGAAATTCTTGTAAGGAGGAACAGCCCAGCCCACAGGTCATCCACTTCATGTTTCCTTAACACTTCCACTGTTTTTTAAACACCCGCTTCTTGATTTATGACTGCACTGTGGCCTCAGGCTGGGCCTAATAATGCAGCACGTACCACCCCATCAGAGTGACACACACATTCCCTCGCACCAATTTAAGTCATCCCATATGTGAGCCCTTGCTTTTTACTCTGCTATCGGGAAGTTCATGAAAACAGGTGACCTATGTGGCAAGCCAAAGTCCTTTACTTTGGTTCACAATCCTTCTCAGATTAACTTCAGCCACTCTGTGTTCTTGAAGGCTTCATCCCTGGGTCACTTGGGTTTTCTCCATATGGGGCACTTATTTCCATGGGAAATATTTTCTCTTCTCCTTGCATGGCATGGGCTGAGAAAGAAAGAAAAAATCACTCCTGTATTAGGAATCTCTAGAGGAACAGAACCTGTTGTATGAATCGATATTAAAGGGGGATTTGCTAGGTTGGTTTAACTATGGCCTGGGTAGTCCAGCCATGAATATCTTTACACTGAAGAGGCTAAGAGCCCAGTGTCTGCTTCATCTATGAGGCTGAATGTTTCGACAGTCGCCATCTGGCCCTGGAGGATTACTGGAGAGTCACTGGTCTTTAGATCACATTAGGAGGTGGCAGGAGCTGGGTTCTGATGTCGGCGAAGAAGGGCTGAGGCAGAGGTAGCAGCAGCAGAGTAAAACTCTCCAGAAGCGTGGGAATAAGACAAATGAACTCACCATAAGGCAAGCAGGCAAAAAGAAAAACCCAGGCTGATATAAGGGAGCAAGTGAGCTCAGGTTGGGTCTTCCTGTGTCAAATGATATCATCAGGAAAAGCCCATGGGCTTGCATCTTAGTTGATTACAGACTCAGTCGAGTTGACAGTGTTAATCACTACAGCTTCTTTTATGCAATTGCTCCCCATGTGACAAGTCTCAGGCCACAGTCACTCTCAAACAGGAAGTATTCTGGATTTGGCTTAATTTATCTTCCTTGCTTTGTCTTCTCACACTGGTTCATATGCCCTAAACTACAGCTAACTGAATATTCTCGGGGCCTCCCTCTCTGTCCACAAGATGCCATTGGCTCCACACTCCATCCTTGAGGAAACACTTGAGGTCATAGCTGTGCCACCTGTCTCTGGGTCCAGTTAATGTGTGTTTTAGTGCCTGGCATCAAGGATACACATGATAGAGGAAATCAACAAGTGAGGACCAGCAAACAGTAAGTATGAAAACCAAGGGGAAAAACTCAGAGGGAATCAGCTTGATCATGATTTCCAGCCTGCAAAACTGTAGGAATATACGGTTCTCTTATTTAAGCCATCAGTCTAGAGTACTTTATGTGATAACCATGGCAAGGCAATACAACAAATAATTAGTTTATGGTTATAAGAATCTGATACAGTTAAAGATCACAGAACCCATGGAGGGAAGAAATTATGAATAGTTCAACCTTGGAGATCCAGAATAGGACAGAGTTCCTCAAGTGAGGTTAAGCAAAATAGACATGAACTTGCAGGACAAAGGTGGAAGGAACATGTGCTGAATAAAGGAATTCCTCTTTAAGAATCTCAATAGCTTTCTTGTCAGTGCCTTACTCTGGCCCCAAGATCTGGCCTGCTTTGTTTATCTTAGCCAGTCCCTATGAACAGAAGAATTATAAGCTATCTTTTCTTAAGGTTTTTTTTTTCTCTGCTTGCCTCAGTTGGCTATTTTCTTCAGAAAACGCCTTTCTATGTGTGCATGATGGCAGGAGACAGGCACACCCTATGTGTTTTGCCAATATGGCCTTCTAAGTGGCCATCCATCTACAACAACCTTCTCTGCCCACATAGGACCTGGAGCACATGCCCATCAATGCACCCTCAGCTCCATCGATAGACTATCATGTCCATAAAGGGTCCCTCCTGGTTGGTCTGGCTAGTTTCGGTGGTAAGGCAACCCTATGGCTGTAAGAATCAAGTATGATGGGCTTAGGAAGGGGGCGTCTGTTATTAGGGGCAACAGGAAATAATATAGACCAAACCAGCAGCTACCGCTTCCTTATTTCCCTGGAAATGACTTCCAACCGTCATGAACTCATGAATTCATTCATTCAACTGCCTTAACTTACCTTGTGCATGTACCATGGGCAAGTTTATAATTTGTAGATAAAGCAACAGAGGACATCACACTTCACAGACTTATTACTGGAGCCCCCTGAATTATTCAGAGTCCAGGTTCTGCATCAAAAGATTACTTCATACGTGATGGGTTAGGCTAGCTCTTTGGACTCTGTATTAGCAAATTTTTCCTGTGGCTGTGATAAAAATAACTAGCTAAATCAATTGAAGAAAGGAAGGTTTACTCTGGTTCACAGTTCCAGTAGCCAGTCCAACACATCAGTAGATCGAAGCAGCTGGTCACATCGTGTCCACAGTCAGGAAACAGAGAGGGGCTGACTGACTTGCTCTCTCATGTGTGCTTGATCCAGGACCCAAGATCATGGAATAATGCCATGTATGATGAAAGTAGATCCTGTCACCCTAGCTAAACCAGTCTGGATAATCCCTCACAGGAATGTCCAGAAGCTTGTCTTCTGGGTGATCTTAGGGCCTATCTGGCTGACAGGATTGACCAACCATTTCATAATCTATTAGTGAGGGAAATAATTGCCTTCATTCACAGGGCTTGGATTCTGATAGAAGAAGGCATGGATGAAGAATTAAGTTAATCAATCAAATATAGCTGAGGTGATCAAGGAAATGAAAATCTGGTACCCAGGTACCACAGTGTAGTATTGGATTGAGAGACACATACAAGGAGACTCTTATTTATAAGGATGCAATAAAGACATGAAGGACGTAGCACTGTCGGAGGAGGAGCTATCTGCCTGTTTTCATGCCTCAACACCAGCACTCAGTGAGGACTTACTGTGGCATTGGATGTAGGAGTTGTAAAGCCCAGATTCTAATCTCACCTTGGTTTTCCCTAAAAATGAGTCATGGGTTCTGTTTTTTCATCTCTCTAAGCTTATCTCCACAGTGTACAAAGTAAGCATTTATGGGGCAATGTGTAAAGTCACTCAGCCAAGCTTGGCACAGCATAAAACTCTGAACATTAACCATGTTAATATTTATCTAGACACAGAAGATCTGAGTACAAGCCCAGCTCTGTGCCTTCTCAGACTGATGAAGCTGGGCATCTCTGAGACATCTCCAAAAGGGAGTCAATCACCCTTGACAGTTCTACAGCATTGTTCGGAAGCTGTATGACATCACAGATGTGCAAGTGTCCATGCATTGTAAATTGCTGTGCAGATATATGAGATTCTCATTGTTATGAAGCAAATAATCTCGTGGAGGCCCTATCCAGTTTCTCGATAAACTGACAGAGGAAAAATGTATTGTGCAGATTTGGCAAGGTTGGGGCAGCGGCCAACTGAGATGTTCAGAGACCAGAGCCTGAAGACACAAAGGATTCCATACAGAAAGCCTCACATAGGACCTCTTGCTCTTTGTACCAGTTAAGTGAGCTACGGCAGGTGGTACCTGAGACCTATCAATACCACCTGGAATACCTCTCCTTTCAGTGACTCTTCACTCTCAGTTAAGATTCAGTATTATGTATCAGAAAACAAAGGTCATGAGAGAAGGTAAACAGAAGGGAGTACTTCTAGGAGTCAAAGCCAGCTAAACATATGTGCTATTCCCATCGATTTCCTAGTGCTGCACAAGGGTGGACAGAAATACAGGCACATTTATCACAAAATGACTAATTCCTCACTTTGGTATAGCCTTTGAATTATTTTATAGTTTGTATGTATCAATATGTACACATGTAGGAATATATATGCATTCATATGTGAGTGAGGGTGTGCATATCCGTGTGTGTGTGTGTGCGCGTGCGCGCACGCGTATGTGTGTGTGTGGTATGAAAGGACAGTTCAAGTGTCAGGTACTGGCCCCCTAGCTTATAAGAATCAGTTTTCCTTTGTTGTTCCCTCTTGCATATACCAGGCTATCTGGTCTTCTAGCTTCTGAAAATTCGCTTGCCTGATCTTCCTGTAGAAACAATGGGGTTATGGGCGCATGCTACAGCACTCAGTCTTTATATGTCTTCAAACTTGGGTCCTCATGATTGTACAAGAAAGGATTTGTCCACTGAGTCATCTTCTCAAACCTGATTTTTTTTTCTCAGCCAGAGTCCCACTACAAACAGCCTAGTCTTGAACTCTTCATGATCCTGCCTCAGCCTCCAGGGTGCTGGGATTATAGTTACATTCCACCACACCACGTTTAAACATACCTAATGGTTTTCAGATCTGTTTAAATTAGTTCAGATAAGGTTAAACTTTCCATATCCCATGTGGTTCAAACACTTTGCCCAGCACAGGTGCAAACTTATTGTCTCATTCAATCTTCATGATATCTCTAGGAAGCTGGCAGTGCTGTCGGCGCTTCACAGATGACGAAACAAGCCGAGAGTAGCCATTTGGCTTTGCAGAGGTCGTGCACTCCAGGCTGATTCCATTCTGCACAGGAAGGAAATGAAGGCCAGATAGTTTGAAGAACTAGTTCTGGGATATTATGGCTGATAGAATGGGAGACAGATATGAAAGAGGAGGGAGTCTGAATCCAGGATGCTCAAGCCTTTCATCTTGATGTTTTCCAGACAGCAAGAGCTGTGCACTACGGAAGACAGGCTTCCTCTTCCTTCAGCTGTTTCCACTGCTGTGATGCCTGAGTTAATTGGCCAAGCACTATCTATCGGTGTGGCTGTACACTTTACCTGTGGCCACTCAGACTCAAGCTAGCTAGAAGTCTCTAGGGGACACGCAGTGTGACATACCCAAAGAAAGCTGGAAGGCTGGGCTTATGGCAAACATGCAACCACGAAAAAGTAATAGACAACTCTAAAGGCCAACTGCCTGTCCGTTGGTTCTGCAATTTGTCATCTCTGCGGAGGATTTTTAGCTTCTCATCTTCATACTTTTTTCTTTCTACTTTTCATTTTACTTTTTTTTTGTGCTAGAGGCTTTGTGTGATATCTCTAATCTAAAGTAGCTGCTTCCACATCCATCTCTCTATCTCATCTTCCTAGATGATGTCTAGAGTGCATATTTTTTTGGAATTGATAGAATTTTACTCATTTTGAGTTTACACCCCAAGGATCAGGCTTCTCAGATAGAATGTAAGTGTTTGGGTTTAAATGTGATTTGTCCTCCACAGACTCAGGTGCTGAAGGCTAGATCTCTACTTGGTAAGGATGTGTTCGGGGAACAGTGGAAACCCTAAGAGATGGGACCAAGATAGAGGAAATAAATGACTATAAGCATGTTTTCAAAGGTTCCACCTGCTCCTTAGTCCCTTCATTGCCCACACCCCATTCCTTTTCCTCTTCACCAAGAGGTGAACGGTATCTGCTGTTTGTATACACCTTCAGTCATGACAGTCTGCCTTGCCATGGGCCCATAACCATCAGAGGCAACCTCTGAAAATAGGAGCCCAAATCAATTCTTCCCCCAGAAGATGTTTATGTCATGTATATTTAGGCATCAACATGAAGGCCAAGTAGTATATTTGCTTCATGACAATGGAAAGCCATTGTGCCTGATGCACCCTGATATCCCTAGCATTGTGTGTGGAAAGCATTTAATAACACATGAGCATTATTTGCCTCTCATATAGCATGATGGAGATTCATTGGCATTTGATTGTAGAAGATTAAATTCACAAGGGGCAGAAACCCAATGGAGAAATGTATCAGAGATGGAAAATATATCTCCAGAACAAAATGTCTAAAATCCAATGAGCTAAGGACCCAAATATCATTAAAATATAATATATGCACTCATTTCCATGTGAGAAGCAAAGCCAAACAGTATCACAATCAGCCATTGTCACAGCTAGTGGTAAATACACACCCACATGCTGCTGGTAAAAATGTAAAGTGGTTCATCTACTTTGGCAAGCATTTTGGCAACACAGCAAAATTTAAAATGAGCATTCTCCACGGATCCACCATTCTACTTCCAGATGTATATTCTAGAGGAATTCTTAAAGATGTCCACAAGCGAACATGTGCAGGAATATTCATTGCAGCATTGTTTTTAACAGCTAAGGAGTTGGGAAACATCCAAATGTCCATCTATAAATAAACACAATGTACTATATATATATTATAAATTCTATGCAGCTGTTAAGAAGAATGACCAAAATCCATACACATAAATCTCAAAAACATATGTGACTTCCGCTTCTGGCTTAGATGCAGTAGCTATAGCAAAGTACTGCTCTCTCTGAAAAAGAGACAGGAGAAAAAGACAGAAGAAAAGCAGAAAACAAAAATCTAGAGAATCCTCTTGAAGGTAGTGGGAAGCTGCTGCGGTGTTTGGTGCAGAAGACGGTAAGTTGTAAGTGCTTCTTCAGAAAGAAACTGACTGCATGCCAAGGCTAGTCTTTCGAGCTCACAAAGTACTGAGAGGAGCCCCAGAGGCACTGGTAGCAAACATGGGAGCTTGACAGCACCCGAGCAGCCAATCCATGAGGGATTGCAGACCCATACAAATTCCCTTGCAAGCGTCTGACCAATGAAACACTGGCATGGTAGCCTTGTGAAAACTGAATCAAGCAAGTGCCCAGGATCTGACATCTTCCTGGCAGTGACTTCCCCTGCAGGAGGCAAGGAGAGCCAAGTGTGCCAAGAATTTAAGGATGGTGCTGGGTAAATCCTATGTAATATTGTTTTGAAATCAACAGTTATGAGTTTAAATCCTGATATTAATACTCCTGGCCCCTCCACTTGCTGTACAGCATGATGAGAAGTTATGTGTATGGATGCTCAAAATGTGAAATAGCTCATCTACAAAATATATCATATTGAATGACTCATTGACAAGATAGTGTAGCTGGTCAGCTGCTTGCCATACAAGTGTGAGGACTGGAGATCAGTCACTAGGACCGGGTTATAGTCTTTTTTCCTCTTCTTCTTCTTATTATTATTATTAAAAATTTCCACCTCCTGCCCTCCTCCCAATTCCCTC
>LOEQ01000639.1:180271-191760 GCA_001685075.1 Bramus lutescens | reverse complement strand
GAAGGAGATCATGAGCAAGGAAGTCAGAACCAGGAGGGGTGCGCCCACCCACTGGGAGGATGGAGCTAATCTAATAGGAGCTCACCGGGTTATAGTCTTTATAAAAACCAGGAGCAAAGGCTGACGATTCTTATTTTCAGTACATAGAGTAAAAGACAACTGGAACCTTGGGGCTTGTGGACCAGCCCATTAATCAGCTTGGTGATAAAAAGACTAGAGAAAGACCTTGTCTCAAAAGAACAAACAAAAAGAGTCATGGACAGTACCTGAGAAACAACATCCAACATTGTCCTCTGACCTCTACATACACACAAAAGAACACACACACACACACCAAGAATCACCTCCTGGGCATTAGAGTTGACTTGGTTATCTCCTGCTCTTGCTGTTGCTCTGTGGAAACATGATCTCTAGCACTCAAGAGTAAGTGCTCAGAAATTCCTCCCTGTCCATTCCATTGTTTCCTCAAAGTGCTGAGGATATAATGCTCTTATAAGAGCCAGAAACACACCCCGGGGGCTGAAGAGAAGGCTCAGCACTTAAGAGCACATACCACCCTGAAGAGGATCCAGATTTGGCTCCCAGCACCCCTATGTCTGCCTGTAACTCCAGACATAAGAAATCTAATGGCCGTATCTGACCTGTGAGAACTCCTGCAGGCATATGGTGCTCAAACATATACTCTGGTACTCATATGCATATACACAAAAGACAATAAATAAATAAATAAATTTAAAAACACACCTTTCTTTTTGTACTTATAACCGTATGAACATTAGTTTTTAATTATTCAGATTTACAATTGGCTAACATATCTAGAAATAAATTACTTGCATAGAAAAAGCCTTTTCCATATCCCTACAGAGCTCCTTGGAGCCAAGGTCAGCATCTCATGCAAATGGTCTGTGAAGGCATCCAGGTGGGCCCTAACTATGCCATCCCAGAGCACGGCCCAGGGTCCACACTGCAGCTCTGTTCAGAGAAGTCTCCAGAATCCTTAGCCCTTGGCATTTGGCTTGAGGTCTACAGGCTATATCACACCCATGCCATTCATGATCCCAAACCTAGTCCCAGGGACAGACCTAACAGGGTTCCAGGTGAGGGGAACACACTGCCTGGCAAAGAAAACATTAGTTCAAGTCTAGGGACTCTGGGATTGTAGAAGCACCAAGAATAGAGGGTTGCACCCCATGACTTGTTGATTTCTGTGCACATCTCATGTTTCCTAAAGGGGTCCAGTCCTCAACCAGACATTGACTATGACCTGAAAAGGCTATTTCACCCTTGGAAGGTCCTTTGCTCACTCCTCTGCCCAGTTTTTGAGCAGGCTCCCTCTTCGAGCTTCAGCTGCTTCCTGCACAAAATTGAAAGTCCCCTGAGATTACTTCTGAAACCTCATATTTCATTATGGGCACATGGAAATGAGATAGGGATTGGCTAGCCACCTCCCTGGAAAAAGAGAGTATGAGCCTTAGAGTGCATTGAAACCACCCTAGTCCTCCCTTCTTCCAAGGCTTATACCCCAGCCTCCAGGGGTTTAAAAGCACCCAGAGACAGTTCTTTTGCCTCCAGCTTTATGACTTGACTATGACAAAGTCCAGAAAAAGAAAAAGGAAAAAAAAAGTCTCTTTTTTCAGGACCATTCCTCTCTTTCTATCTCCCTGGCTCTAACATAAAAATAGCAATCACCACCATAAGGAAATACTTATCTCCAAGGGATGTGGGGAAAGTTCATGAGATAATGGACTCTGTAGCTGCCAGCAGGGGAGAAGAGGGGACAAGAGAGCCACCCCCACCCCACGGGAATCCCTGCAGAGCAAGAAGGGAGCTGTGAGAGGAGTGTGCAACTTCAGTATCTCCCCCTCCTCTCCTCTCTTCCTCCCCCTCCAGTTCTCTTTCCTCCTCTCCCACCTCCTCTTTCGTTTGGTTGGTTCCCTGATCTTATTCTTATTGCTAGAAGATTCTGGCACCCAGGACTACAGGATCTTGTATCCAACATTCCTTAAGGATAATTAGCAGAATTCTGCTAATTATTGTATGTTTTCTCCACCAAAAGCTCTTCTGCTGTTCTAGTGCTTATGTTTTAAGAACCAACTACTTAATATTAGAGTTTTGCTTCATTGCCTTTTAGATATTCCAGGGTACCAGGATATCTTAGACACATTTCTGCTGCTGAGCAAATTAAGGGAGAGAGAGAACCCAAAGAGTGGGTTCACACTTTGTGAGGGTACAGTTTATTATGCTGAGAAAGCTGTGGCAGCAAGAGCTCTAGGCGGCTGGTCACATTGCATCCGTGGTAAAGGACCGTTGAAAGCCGATGCTCAGCTTGCTTTCTCCTTTATGTTCAGTCTAGGACCCAAGCCCAAGGGACAGTGGCATCTACAATGAAGGTGGCTCCTCCCACTACTAATCTAATCTAGATAACCCTTCACATGCATGCCTAGGTATGTCCTATGTGATTCTAATCAATGAACCATCATATCAGGGCAGTGCTGAGGGGTGCCAGCTGAGGGTTGCCTAGTCTTTCACTTACAGAGAATCGGACTCCTGTTGGCTTATAGCCAATGACTCCTCATGGATAGGCTCTGCCAACTCATGCCTGGGCCACCACCCAGTGCCCTGAATCTATCTCTGTGCTTTTCCCAACCCTGTGTGTCCTCCTCCAGCCTCACACACTTTCATCATAATGTTCTCCCTGCCTCTCCAATCAGAGAATTAGCTTACAACTACCCATGTTCTCTTATGCAGCTGCTTCCAAATGCAATATTTTAATTCGCCTCCCTAAGGTGCTTTGGAGGGAGTCGTGTTACTCCAGCCTTATTAGTCAGAAAATTTAAGCCTGATGAGATAGGTTAGTCAGTAAGATGCTTACTTTGCAAGTACAGGTACCTGAGTTCAATCTCCAGGACCCATATAAGAGTGATAATAAAAAGGTATGTAATCCTAGTGCTAGGTGGGCAGAGAGAGGTGGAACCTCGGGACTCATTAGGCAGCCAGTCTAGCCTGTTTGGCAAGCTATAGACTGGCAAATGTTCCTATCTCAAAATTCAAGGTGAATGGCAACTAAGGAACAATTCCTGAGGTTGGTCTCTTGCCCCAACATTCACACATAGCCACATACACCCACACAAATATATCTACACAACTGACACCCACATGCACCAGCATGCAGACACATACACTCAAACACAGACACAGAGAGGGAGATAGATAGATAGATAGATAGATAGATAGATAGATAGATAGATAGATANTAGATAGATAGATAGATAGATAGATAGATAGATAGATAGATAGATAGGAATGCTGTCTACTGATTACTCCCCATCAATCCCCCAACTTGATTCTAACCCAACTGAGGACGACTCACCCAGGAGTGGTACCACCTACCATGGACTTGCCCTCCCACATCCATCATTAATCAAGAAATCGCAGACTTGCCTAGAAGCCAATCAAAGTGAGGCACATTCTCAATTGAGAGTCCCTCTTCTCTGATAACTCCAGTTGTGTTGAGCTGATAAAACACTAAGCAGTACATCCTCTAATACAGCACTAGAAATTCTGGTTCGGCAGGCCTGAGGACCAAGGCAATGCATTTTTGAAATAGTGAGGCTGTATTACATCCTGAATTGAGAGCTGTTACCCATAAATAAAGACCCAATGGTCCTTTGAAATGACTTTAAAATGCCATCCTTGGCCAGGCCAGGCTAGTCTATTCACCAGATCCTAAATGCTCCTTCTCTCTGTCTATAGCTCATTTTCTCCAATGGGATCCTCTTCCTAAAATTTTCCCAGTCCTCTAAGCCTACCCAAGGATCCTCCTTCCAGAAGTCCATCATTCCTGCCTTTACCATGAAGGCTACCTGGGATGTGCAAGTCCACAGGAATTGGCAATTCACAAAGCCCTTAGTCTACTCATTTTGGAGAACTCATCCTGACAGTATCATTCATTGCTGAGGCTGCTGCAGTTCTGTTTTATTGGCTCTTTTGCACACTACAGATGCTGGTGGATGTTTTTCTGTCTTGATTGCCTGTTCCCAAATAACCAGCAGTCACTTTTCAAATAATCGACTCAGAAACTTACTATAAATTATAAATGCTCAACAGATAGCACAGGCTTGTTACTAGCTAACTCTTACATTTAAGTAAACCTCTATACTCTTATCTAGGCTTTACCACAGGACTTGTAACTTGTCTCAGTACAGCATGCCTCTCTCTCTCTCTCTCTCTCTCTCTCTCTCTCTGCCAGCTTCTCTTTTGACTTTGCCTTTCTTGATTCCATCATTCTCCTAGTTTGATTGTCCCACCTATACTTCCTGCCTGGCTACCGGCCAATCAGCTTTTTATTAAACCAATCTGAGTGACAAATCTTCACAGGCTACAAAAGGATTATTCCACAGCACACAGAGAAACTGTGAGAGGAACAGAGAATGTTTGATGAGAGGTTCAAGGTCATGAGTCTCAGGTCTGACCACTCACCCAACCAGCTGTTCAGCTACATGTCCCACAGTTGTTCATGGTTTCTCGTTTTGTTTTCTTTTTTTTTCCTAATACTTGCCAGTGGCTTGTTTGCTTGATCTTTAAACTTCTTTACTTTTCACTATAAAGAGGCAATAAATTTAACTAAATCTCAAGATCTGTCTCAACAGGCACCTGTGTTATGACTGTTGCCTAATAAGCCATCAGTGTGATGTAAGGCTCAACCACAGACCTCAGTACAAGCTTCTCCTCTGCGTTTGTTCCCCCTTAGACTTTATGACCACTGCAATATCCTTGCCCACAACATTCATAAATGGAAATGTGACTTTGCAGGACATCCTAAATTCAAAGGGGTCCTAGGTCTTTAAGGACCTAAAAATTAACATTTGAACTAAAAAATAAAAAATCAATAGAACACAAAAGAAATTCCATATAATATGTACAAAGGACAAAAGCAGGAGCGAGAGTTTTATCTTATAGACAAGAGTATCCCAATTAGTTTCCCATTGCTGTGATAAACACTGGCCACAGACAATGTAGGGAAGAAAGGGTTTATTTGACCTACAGGTTACAGTCCAACAGTCCACCATATAGAAAAGTAAATACAGGAACCCAAGTAGAAACAGAGGGAGGAACCATGGAAGATCACTGATTACTGGTTTATTCTACATGTGTTGAATTAACATGAGATGTAAAATACCAGGCTAACCCCAAGACAAAATCAATTATATTTTTATTATTATAAGGAAAAAACTCACAAAACAGGAATGAGAAGTCTGAGCTCAGCTGTGTAGCATGGGAACCACAGAGAGAGAGAGTCTCTCTCTCTCTCTCTCTCTCTCTCTCTCTCTGTGCAAACCCTGGACCACCTGGCATTTTTTTCCTCTCAGTACCCAAAAGGTCACACCCTAACTTGGTCCCACCTCTTAAAGTTAATTGGCTGACAGAGTACCCCATCATACATGGATCACTCAGCTTGCTTTTTCATAAAACCCAGGACCTATTGCTCAGGGATAGTACTGCCCACAGTGGGCTCTCCCACATCAATAATTAATCAAGAATCACCCACCGTACACATAAACACAGAAGACTTGCTTACTTGCTTACAGGCCAATCTGAGGAGGGAATTCTCCCAGTTGAGATTCCTTCTTCTCAATTGACTCTAGTCTGTGTTAAGTTGACTAAAGAAAAGAAAAACAAAAATGGGTAAAGGGGAGAAAAAACACTTGGATTTTTCTGTTTTGTTATGTTTCTGAGTTGGGGTCTGTTTCATAGCCTAAGACTGATCTCATTGTGTAGCTGAAGGGACGCTTACCTGGACCTGGGGACCCTCAGACTTACCTGTTCTCAGGTTATGTGTGCCATCATGTCCGCCTTCCCCTGAGGATGCAGAGCAAGCCAGTTCATGTGGAAGGAGCTGAGGTCTTTGGCTGGTGATTCTGCATAGCATAAGGTGCCAATCCCCTGTCCTTATAACCTAATTATTGAGGTGGCACTTATGGGGACAGGATCAGTTAACAAGCGGACGGACATGCTTATTACTCAAGGACCATCATCCATTTTCTGTTAGTCCTACTCAGATCAGGGACATGCTTAGAGAGCAGGATCCAGCAAACAGACCAAAGCAAGACTACAAATAAAGAGTAGAGAGAGCCAGGAATGTCTTCCTGTGGATCCTATGAGGAGAGGTTTGTATGAATCCAGGCTGCTAGGTCTCTGCTCTCCATCACTTCTCCATCCTCAGGAGACTAGAGAGAGGAACTTGGAATGTTCCCTACCCTCTCCCACTCCCAATCCTTATGACTTCTGCCTCTGTGTGAAAACAGAATGGATGTGCATTTCTTCCTAAAATAGCTTCCCCAAAAGAAGAAAATACAGTAAAAGAAAAGACGTGCCCAGGACTGGATGTGAAACACTGGGACACGCACATTCAGGGGATGCAGCACCGTGTCTGAGACCCACCATGGACATAATGCTATGGAGGAGAAGAAAGCCAGAAAGCTATTGCCAGATCTGGAGAGCCTTGAATTCCAGACTTCGGAGCTGAGCTTTGATCGATAGGCAGTGCAAATCCACGGCTCTTATGGGAAACATAACCCTGAGGTCAGACTCCAACTAGCGAGAACACCACACAATGCATAGTGGGTGCTGGAGAAGAAAGAGTAATCATCTTCTCCACAAGGCCTGCTTGTGAGCCATTCCACACTGGGCCCTCTGGGTTCCCAAATGCAATCACCTTGCATACTTAACTCAGATATAATGGGGGGGGTCTGCAATGAATGATCAAAGATTCAGAAACGACAGAAATGTAACTAGCCTCAAACTGTGAATGGAACCCACCAGTGGAGTTACTAGGGTTTTTAGAGTCAAAGATTGGGCCTATCACCTCAGTAAGTTAGGCTCTATTATCTGTCCTCAATAGACAATTAAAGAGATTAAAAAAAAAAGTAAAAGAAAATAGGATTATTCAGTATGGCTTCATTGAAAAGAGAAAGAAATAAAGGGGTCCAATTACGCCCTAGTCCAATTTGGGGATTATGATATGAAATTAGTTTTAAACAGAGTCCAAGGGACAGGCATAGCTCAGCAGCCTTGGTCAAGGTATGGTCCTATCTATTACTGCCATGGCTCCAATATGTTCTGTATGGTGGTCTGAAGTATTGCTGGACCATGAGATCTCTTCTTGGGAGATAGATCTCTTCTTCAGCTGACATTAGGACTTCAGCCCTTCCCTTCCCTCCATCACAAAATCCTTGTAAAAAGTCCAGTTTGGGAGGGGGGGTTATTGGCTCAACAATCTGGTGGTGGGAGAAAATCTCTGTGCCTTCCAGGAAGGTCACAGTTTGAGGTGGCCTTTATGGGTGACACCATTCTGAGGATAGGGCAAAACTGCAGGTGAGCATGGCATGAGGCTCACAGGCAACATTCATACATGGACTTGGCAACCATTACTTCATGAGAAACATCTTAAGGGGAAATGACATTTGGTTTGATGGTGGAATCTTATCTAGCTACAGAGACAACCATGCTAGCAACACAGGTGTTTAAAGGTGCGATGAAGTACTGTGAGGTCGCTGTCTCCTCCCAAACCAGACAGTGGGAGCTCTGTCATGCACAAAACCATTCAGAAAATGCTTCCACATAGCACAGGCTTTGGGCTTTGTTGTTTAGGTTCAGTTTTGAGTCCACAGATGCAGCTTATGAAGGAAGTGCATAATTCCCAGTTCAGGAAGCCAAGCCTGTTCTGTGCATCAGTTAGAAATCAAGCCTGTCCTCCCTCTGGCTTCTTCATCACCGCATGGTTTTGCTGTTGAAGGACCTTGTGCAGTGGGGTTATATAAGAATTGATCACTAGCTCATCAGGCTGCCCTTTTTATGGGGAGCTGCAACGGAAAGTCTGCCATGATCATTTCTTGAGTGTGGCAATCAACTAATATGACAGGATTGACCTCCTCCACAGAGGTCAAGGAGAATGGTAAGTAGAGTTCTACTCTGGATCCAAAATAGGAAGTCAAAATCAGGATTATCTGGGCAGATTTGAGATTTCTTCTAGTAGCAAATACTTGTCTCTGCATTCTTTGTCTCTCAATGTAAAAAGTAAACAGCGGATACATATTGGTAATTTAAAAGCCAGGAGCTATTCACCTATGTGAGGTGAGTATGCATGTGTGTATGCATATGTAGGCCAGAGACCAACCTTACATGTCATTCTTCAGGCTCTATCCACATCATTCTTTTTGAGAAAACATTGCTCATTGGCCTATTACTCATCGGGTAGACTAGGCTAGCCAAGAAGTCCCAAGAAGTCACCCATCTCTTTCCTCCTTTCTCTCCATCACTGGAATTACAAGCTCATGCCACCATCCCTGCTTGGGTTTTGGGGAATCAAACCCAATTACTCATGCTGGCAAGACAGTTACTTTATTGATTGAGTTCCCTCAAAGTGTGTTTTCAAGGCAATGCTTTGACCACATTAGGAATAGTGTACCTACCCTCCAGTTTGGAATAGTACCCACCATTCCAATGGTCTCTGAGCAATCCCACTGTGTTAGCCAATGAGCAATAAATGCTTGTATACTTTCTCTAGATCAAGCCTGCTCCTCAAATTCCTTTTTCCTCCTGCCTAATCTATCAATATTTGAATGCCTGACCCAAGCACCAATGCTTGATGGGAGTTCCTTTGTCCGTTTTAATATAGCCCCCATACCTTGACTCTAACTGCTTTGAAGCTGAGAAGTTGTAACTAATGTCTGCTCCAGTCTTCAGCAGTTGACTTTGTGGGAACTATTTATTGTATTTCTTAAGAAACATCTTTAGCCAGGACAGATGTCAGGTAGCTTTGCTAATGAACTCCCAAGCCCAGGTAGGTAGCTGAAGCCCAGAAACTTATACCAGACACAGAAGCTAGTGAGGAGGTTTCCAGGGAGGACTGGCCCATTTGATTCAAGACCCAGGGCTAGATCCCCTGTCCTTGAGGTCTTTGGTTTCAGACACTGCCCTAGAGAACAAAAGAGATTTCAGCTGTCACTTCTCAGCAGCCCTGAGGCTCTGTTTCCTAACTTGGCTGCCTTTCCTATGGACTGTTTCACATCAAACAGCTCCTCCCTTCCCCTCAGATGATTGGTTGAAATTAAATATCCTGAAATTACACTGAAAGGAAGAGAGAAGAAAGAAAGCTAATACGAAATTTTAATCAAAATACAAGCTTAACAGTTCCCAGCCTTTGAAATGCGAAGCAGACACAGGGTCCATGGGGATGCCCCATGTGTCTCAGGTGTGAAGTTATCCAATAGAAAGCACAAAGCAGAATGTATGGGGGAGGGGGATGGGGATTTCTAAAAACAGTGAGATCATCTTTCCATTTCCACAGTGGACATGACTGGAGGACTCAATTTCCCCAAGAAAACGGGTCTGGGAGCTTCTCCCCATCCCCAAGCACAAAGACTCAAAATGCTTTGGGAAGGATCAACAAAGGAGCTGGAAGAACACCAATCCTCACTGTAAGAGGAGGACATGGGCGCCCTCTGGTGGCCGACGCTCCGTTAGATGACACAAGCCAGTATTTCTCCCTGGATTAACTCTATAAATAGACAGATGATTTATTAAACAGATTTGAGGCTCATTTGAGGCATTGGGCCATGATTGCTTCGGGGCTCAAATAAGGGAGTGCTTAGGACCTCTCTTCTTCCGCAAGCACCTGGATTTACTTAGCGTGATCTACATTGCAAGTGCATCGGACACTGTTGGCTCCATTGCTCTCAGCCAGGAGATGCCAAATTCCTCCTATATAAAAGAGCTTTAGTAACTCAAGCAAAATAAGCGCACTTTCCCCCCACCGTCTTCCCAGAGACTGAGGCGGCAGGGTTGCTGGGAGGATACACAATACCTTGTTACAAACCATGTAATGTTTTAAAAAAAGTATCTATCTGACAGCTTTGGCTACAGCTGGATCTTCTATCTCGATTACTTCAATATGTCAGGTCCATATCGCACCACTGAGTCCAGGCTTTCAGAGCCAAGACCTCTGTCTTGTCTAACCTTTCCATCTGGAAGCAATGAGCTTAATATTCTGGCTCTCCCCCATAAAAGCTATGTCACAAAAAAAGTAGTAGCCTGTGAACTGCACCCCTCCCCCAAGGCACACGGGGACTCCTCATGCCCCACATGCTCGATTCAGTTACCCTGAAAGAGCAGCCCCCCTCTCCCCTCCCCATCAACCAGAATCTGCCTGTAACAGCGTAGTACCAGGAGAGAAGGAACGAACTGACAATTATTTACACTTTAATCCCACTTTTGACATTTTGAGAGATGCAGCTTAAAATATACTTGAGGCTTAGGGACTCCCTCTGTCCAGCTGTGCTCGCTAGAGGAGAGACATTCCCTTTCATGGATCCTACTGCTTCTGGTGTCCCACTGGAAAGCCAAATTTGAACTCTCTCTTACACGGTTCCTCCCACCAACGTGAGTTTTTCCTTCTGTACTGAAAAGCTCCCCACAGCCACCATCAGAACCGCAAGTTTAGGGTTTGGTAGTTCACAGTGATAATAACCTTCCTGTTTTATGTGTTCGATTCATGCCTTCATTTACATTCTTTTAAATCGGTTTTCGATTGAGTATCTAGCAGGTTCATTTGCA
This sequence comes from Bramus lutescens, assembly GCA_001685075.1. Classification (NCBI taxonomy): domain Eukaryota; kingdom Metazoa; phylum Chordata; class Mammalia; order Rodentia; family Cricetidae; genus Bramus; species Bramus lutescens. The sequence goes on along the minus strand of LOEQ01000639.1, from coordinate 181,146 downwards.
GGCTATTACACTGCAAAATCACACGGTTCCCTGGTTCCCAGTCTTGGTGTCGTGAGAAAGTTCTAGAGCAGCTCTAGAATGGTTAGATGGGGGATGCCCTAAGCCAGGCTACATTTGATTTTTTTGGGTAACTCATTCAGCATGGCTAGATACTCCGAACCTACTCCTTGAGAGAGTAGGGGAAGCAGAGCCTGGGCCTGCGCGCTTAGCTGAGTCACCGAGAAAGACTCATCTACAAGGTAAAGTCGGGAGACTGGATGAGCTAGATCAGTGGCAGCAAACGATGAACTGCACAAAGCAAGGGGAAACCATGGGAACTGCACAGAGAGCTGGGGGCCTCGCCTGGAAATGATATAATGCTGCTGTTCACCCTCCAGTGAATCCTGAGTCCTGGAGTTCTGGAAGATTGCATGGCTGGAAATCACCCTCCCGCTGAGCTCCCTGGACTCTTCAGCTGGAAGCTTCTGGGGGCAGAGGTCAGCTTTCCTGTGTTGAATCTTCAGGGAAGGGTCTCTGGATCCTGGGAGAGAACTGAAAGATCAGCTCCTCTCCATGCCTTGTTTTATATGGAGGACACCTCACTCGGAAGGGGGAGTCGATCACCCAAGGTCATCCAAGCCTTCAAAGAAATTTATCTAGGCTAATTCGGGAGACATCCGAAGCATTTGGGAACATGCCAAGCTCATGTTTGCAAAGGACCGTATTCTCTAACATCCTAAAGCCGTGTGCATCCACTCACATACACAAAAGAGTTCTTAAAAGTGTTCATCTGAGAGCCATTCCAAAGGCAGGGCTTCCAGTGGCCGGGACTCCGCAGGCAGTATGCGCAAACCTGTTCCCTCAAATGCTGCCACGCTGCACTGGAATTAACCTCT
>LOEQ01000639.1:130512-144319 GCA_001685075.1 Bramus lutescens | reverse complement strand
CTTGGACTTCCCACAGGGCAGGGAACCCTGACTGCTCTTCGGACTGGAGAGGGATGGAGCGGGGAAATGGGGGGAGGGGGAGAAAAATGGGAGGAGGGGAGGAGGTGGAAATCTTTAATAATAAAGAAAATGAAAAAAAAAGAATTGGGTAAGATCACATGTGTAAATGACACAACCTGGGGGCTGGCACAAAAGGTCCCTGTGTGGTTGCCCTAAGAATGTGCAAAAGGCACATGAGGACCTTCAGGTAATCAATTCAGTTGAACACTTGATAGCCAAATAGAATGCCCACACAGATCTGCCTGAGTCCTCTCCACTCTACCTGCTCTTAATGTTAAGGTGAACAACTGCATCCCCCATTTAGCATAGCATGGGTCCACTCATATTCTTGTGTATCCCAAAGTCTTTAGCTTCTACCACAGTGTTTTTATCCAGTCAATTACAAAATGATAATTCAAATCAAGATTCTTTGCCTCTCTTCTTAAATGTCTCCTATCTATAAGGCAAGACTTTTCTCATTGCTAGCTACCTGAGTTTAAAATTGTAAAGAGGAATGACGTATGATTCGATGAATAACCTTCTCAGTGGGACTCTGATAGTTTCCAGTAACCCAGGCTGTGCTTAACATCTGGTACCTGACCCCTCACCTACTTCCAGGAGGCAGTTTCCCCATCTTGATGACTCCTGTCTGGTCTTGCAAAATGTGCTTCTGCCACTTTTACAAGAACATGTTGAACCAACATTCCTGAAGATATCAAGCCTCAGAAGTAGGGGAACAAAATTGCATTTAGCTCTGGCTATTTCATTGTTGTGGGTCGCGGATAAATTTAGGAATGTCCTGCAGACTCTCAGTTCTCCACCAGGGAAGCTGCATCAACCTAGTGTAGCTCTACACAAAATCTCCGGGTCTTTCAGGCTCTCCTAAAGCTTGCTGAGAGGCCTCCAGAATAAGAACGTTTTGTGTAGGTTGAGAAACTGAAGCCTGGGATGTTTTAAAGATGACAGTGTGAGTCTGTGAATAAGCTTTCATTCTTTTTTGATGGTTTTGCCACACTTGCCTACCTCGTGAGTCCAAGAATTTCTTACTCATTTCCTCACAATAACAGCACAGGTTATGTCCTGTTGGTATTATTATAATCACCTGAAATATATGGAGTCCACACCTACTTAACAACTTTAAAAGTAAGTAGCAAAGGAGCTATTCTGGACATCCTGGTTCACAGCTATTTACTCAGCCCATTACATGCCAAACAGAGGAAAATAGGTGGAGAAAGCAGCCAGGAAAAGACCTGCAAAAGCAATGCAAATGACTCCTCCAAGGGAGGCTCAAGAACAACCTGAAGAGCCTTGAGTGGCATAGTAGAAAAGGTAAGAAAAGTTTCTCTGTGCGGGAAGCGCCTTGCCATGTGATTGCTGGCACAGTCTGAGCATAAAGGGAGTAGGGCTTCCATGTTTGGCATACGAATATGAGGGTAGATACATGAATCACTGAAATTGGTACATTTCTGTTACCATGGGTAACACTACCATTAACACCGTAGTTGATACTCTACCACATACATATATGTGGCAAACCCATTTCTTACCCGAGATCTCAAGGCAACTTGAATCATCATTAAAATATGCAGAAAGTTCTCCGAGTGTAAAACCACTGGATTGTGCTTTCTTTGGACAAGGCGAGTTAGTTTAACACTCCAAAAAGGTTGCCTCTGAATCAGATGGCCTCAGTTCAGACTCTAGCTAGATCGGCATTTACCAGTTGTTATTGCCCAGTGTTTAAGCAGAAATGTTCTAAAGAATTTTCAACAAATACATGCAAAGTGATATTTAGAAATCATTTGAGCCTAATTTACTACCCAACTTTCTCACCTTTAAGATCGATTAGCTCTTCTTCTTCTTTTAATAGCCCCTGGGACCAAATACCTCCCTGAAACAACTTGAGAGTGTCCTTTTAATTTTCTCAGGTTTCAGAAAGTTAAGTCTGTGGCCACTTGAGTCTGTGTCTTTGAATCATTTGTGAATCAGAACAGCATGCAGGAAGGAGCTGCTGTTCAAAGTAGAAAAAAAAACATTGCAGAGAAAACGGGGGTGTTGGTGGTCAGCTGGATTTCTACTTCTGCCCTCTTTTCTTCCATCTGAACCTCCTAGCTATGATGTTGGCAACATTTGGAATCAGTCTTCTTCCTGTCTCTTTATCCTTTCTGGAAATAGCTTTCATAGATGCAGCCGGAGCATACAGGTGACGACAAATTCAATTGTCATTGAAGATTAACTGTTATATTTGGTTAAAAACAAATAAAAATAACTTCAAGGCTTGGAATGATCTTGAAGCTCTTCATGAAGCTCCAGATCCCAGTATTTTTGGACCAGCACACAGGTTGGGGTGACTGGACTAGTACCAGTCACTGTTGACATTTTCTACCACTACTAAAGCATTTTGGTTTTCTAGAGACCTCTGTGCTCAGAGGAGGCCAACATTAGCCCAAGTGGAGAGAGCCACACAAACATACCAGGAGTAATACAAAAAAGAAAGGAGAGAGAGAGAGAGAGAGAGAGAGAGAGAGCCCCAACTTCAGCTATCCTTTTGTAGTTGTTGTCTGTGCGTGTACCTCAGCAGACCCCATTCCAGAAGCATCCAGTCCCCACCTTTCCCAAGCCTGGACATTCAGAATTAGTTGGTATTAGGTACATGAGCAATGACACTTCATGCCATTAAGTTTTGTAATGACTGACTGAACCTTCACAGAGAATCAAAATAGATGTTTTGCTTCTCTTGAAAGTTTCTTCCCTTGTACCTGTAAGTTAACTGAGAAAGAGATACAGGCTCTGCTTAAAATTACTGCCTCTTTTGACACTTTTCCCTCAAGAACAAGGGAAAATAAACCCTTATCTAGTATTGCGTGGCAATCTCTTTTCAACCTGAGAAGAGGAGAAAGCATACAAAATTCTGCTTGCAGTTTTAAATTTAGCAAAATTGAATTGCAGGTTACCACTGGCAAGAGCTGGGCTATAGGATCCAGTGAAATTCATAGCTCATGTGTCCAAACAGAGGAGCCATGGATCTTATCTTCAATCAGCATGGAATGGGGACTTGGTGGTAGTGGTACCCACTCTCCCACAGTCTTTTTCCAAGTATCCCAGAGAAGATTCTGATGCTAACTGTGCCCTGCATTCTTCTTCAGACCCCTTCCCAGTTTGACAAGCCCCAAGGAGGCAGCATATAAGCAACACAGGAAATGCAAGCCATCTGTACCAGAGCCTGGGAACACTTTCCCCAGTCCCCTTGCTGGTGTGGTCCTGGCATGGGGCTGGGCCTCTGGAGAAGAGAATGAGAGAAACAAGTCCAGTGGAGAACATGGGATTCCACTTCCATTCATCTTCCTTATTTTGCAAACACCGCATTCTGCAAATCCCATGCCAGTAAAGCTCTTGGATCAGTCTTCAAATTCTTCTGGATCCTTCAGGGAGGAGATGTCAGGGCTGGCCAAGAATCTAAGTGGAAACTGATGACAGAAGCTGACATTAATCAGCAACACAGTATGTTCTTCCCAGCAGGTTTCTTCCAATAAATCAAAGGCCAGCACATCCGAGGGGTGTTTAGTCCTGAGACAGCAACTGTTTGCTGTTCTCTTCTCTTGCTAAAGATGATGAATTTAATGCTTAATTGAATCCAACCCTGGAGGCCGTGGGAGTGTTTGCTGTAGGTGTGGGACACACTTACCACATAGAGTCACAGTTCCTTGTAGGTGCCCCGTGCAACACATGCTTCACTTTTTACATCAGTGTTTCCTTGCCTAGTGATCAGAAACAGACCTGCTCACGCAAGTTGAAATTTGAGGCTGTTTTAGTGACCAAATGACTCCTTTTCTTTCCTATAAGAACTAGTTAAGACATATAAATACATGGATGTGATAATGTCTCTTTAAAATCCAGCAGCGGCCAACTGTCTTCACTATCAATAAGTGTGAAGGCAACAGCACTGGATTCAAAGTCCAGGAGAGTCCTGGGTGCGGAGCCAGATCTCCCAAGAGACTACCATGTCATTAACTACGTTTGTTTGGTTCTCTGAGGTCAGTGGAAATCTCTGTCTATGATTTGTGATGAAGAGTACTGAAGAAACTGTGTGGGAAGGAAGATTTGGCATTGCATAGGTGCTGTGGACCATCTCTGATTTTTCCTTTGGAGACCTTTCTATTTTGTTCTGTATCCCAGTGTTTAATAGAGTTGTTAATTTCTTGCTGTTTAGGGTTTGGGTTTTTTTTTCTTTTGTCTTTTCAGTTTTTTGCATAGTCTAGACCAGTGATTCTCAGTCTTCCTAATGCTAAAATCTAGAAGCTAGACGCCAATCCACTGTCAGGTGTACAACTGGTGAATATTTTTCCCATTCTTCTGGCTGCCTCTTTTCCTGATTGATGCTGTCCTTTGTTACATAGAAGGATTTTAGTTTCTTGATATCCCATTAATCAATTGAGCATAATACCTGTGCCACTGGCAAAGTTCAGAAAGCCTTTTCCGGAGCCTATGAATTGAAGCACATTCCAAATATTCACCTCTAACAGATTCAGGCTTACAGGCCTTTATGTTAAGGCCCTTAATCTGTGTGGCATTGAGATTTGTGCAGGGTAAGGATCTTGTTTCATTCTTCTACATATGGCTATTCAGTTTGACCAGCTGTGTTCATTGAAGAATACATATGACTGGCAATTACTTTTAAAAATGCTTAATATCTTTAGCCAATTGGGCTATGCATATGAAAACTATATTGAAGTTTCATCTTGTACCAATCAGAATAGCTAAGATAAAAAAATAATAACAAAAATGCTGGTATGAACATGCAGAATTGGAGCACTTATTCAGTGTTGGTGAGAGTTCAAACCGGTAAAGCTCCTATGGACATCAGTGTGGAGGCTTCTCAAAAAGTTAGGAATAAATCTGTCATAATGATAATTGACCTATACCATTCCTGGGCATATTCCCAAGGACTCTATCCTACTAGAGACGCTTGCTCATCAATGTTTGCTGCTGTTCTATTCAAAGTAGCCAAGAAACAGCCTGTGAATTGATTAATAGATAAAGAAAACGGATAATAACATATACACAACGAAATGTCATTCTGCTATAACGAAAAAGAACATTATAAAATTCTCAAGCAAATGAACAGAGATAAGAAATGATCACTCTTAGTGAGGTGAGCTAGACTCACAAATATAAATGACATATGTTCTCTATCGTATGTGGATGGTAACTTTGGAACTTTAGACATGTGTGTTTAAATTGGACTGCCCACAGAAGGCAGGAAACTAGAAAGGGACTGTGGGGTTATTTCAAGGAAGGGGTATAGAGCACAGCTGGTATGAAGGAGTAAAGGGAAATAATGAAATGGGAACAGTTAAATGGGGTCAAGAATGGGAATAAAGGGCAGAAGAGGAAGGATGGTGGTGGGTAACTAACACTCTAGACCTTTGAGGAAGTCATGTGGTAATCTACTACTGAAGAAGTTTCTCGAAGTATGTGCATATACATACATAAAAGGAGTTTAAGTGGATTTTCCTTATAATGGGGAGGGGTCAATGCCTCTCCCAGACAAGCAGGCTCTCAAATAAAAACTCCAATGCCATGTATAGATTACTTCTTTTTGAGATGTTGTTCTATGGGTTCCCATAGACTTCCTGCAAACATCACAGGCACTACAGTCATTACTCCAGAACTTGATGACAAAAATCTATTGTTTAATATAATGTATGTTTGAATCACATGACATGGAGAAATCAAGCTGGTGCTAACCTGACAGCTTCACCCCTCCTGGCTACACTTCATCATACTGACGGGTTCTGCTGATGCCACCAAAGAGGAAAAGTAATCAGGGGTCCTACCAAGCTGTGAAGCCTGCAATATACAATAGTGATCAACCAGGCAAAGTATGCCCTTTGGTGCAGTAGTTGGCATGAATGTTATGGCAGTAATGAAGAGCTTTCTGAATGGATTTAAGACCTGTTCCAAAAGACAAAACTCGCACCTGATACCATTGAATCATCCAGAAACCCATGGATAATTAAGTTATGGGACCTAAGAAAATACACTGTGATTATTTTGGTAAATACTAATAATCTGCTCTGTAAATTTGTGTATTTGTACCCATAGATTAATGCAACTTTCAGTCCTCATCAGAGAAACTTTTTCTTATAGTACATTACCATGTACATTACAGACACCTACAACTAATCAACATCCTGAAAATAAGAGTCTATGGAGCTTTAAATGGGACTTCTAAACCAACCCAAAGTGCAAGGATTATCAAGGTGTATTTTAAGAGTCAGAGATTGTTTATATCTGCAGCAAAACAGTAGCTGATAGACAAGACAAGACCACTGCATTTACAGAGTCATAGTGGCTGTGACTACATGCACAAGATGCCAGACAAAGTGTTCATGCTGTCCCGTCCCTATCTGATGAGTTATTGGCAATTAACAACTGTTGGAGAAAGATCCCATTTTCTTTAGGAATGCAGTCCCTGATAGACTGTCCATGCTCCAGTATATGGTCCTACACCCATGAACATACTGGTAGCCTTAGCGGACTCCGTAGATTTGAAAAGAGATCACAGGAAATTAAGAAGGAAAACCAGTGAGTTTGATAAGGGAGGGATTGGAGGGGAGGGGTGTGGATTTGATCAGAGCATATCATAAGCATGCATAAGATCCTCAATCAATTAAAATCTCAACAAAAGTGCTATGGAAACCAAGAGTGAGATCAGTGTACTAAAGAACACAGAAAATGGGAGGAATTCATGGAGTAGGAATTTTTTAATGTGAGAGTGAGAAAAACCAAACTCTGGTGTCTCAACAACATCCAATCCAAAACTCTCCACTAATATTACTATCTTGGTGCAGATCAGTTGATTCCAAGGCAAGAGTCATAACAGACCCATACTGTGCCCATGATTATGGAAAAAAGTATGGAAGTAATTCATCTACTGAGAACCAATAACTCTTCCAGAATCAGTTACTTAGATAAGGGAACAATGTACCTTGGGTATGAATGATAATTTATTACCAATTGGCTGCACATGGTTGTACAAGATAAACCTGGCCATGCTAACATCAGTCCATCTTTTTTGGCTTCTACTCCCCAAAATGTCTTCTATTGATTAAAAAAAAAAAGAATATGTTGTTTTCTACACTTAATGACTATCAACATAATTAACACAATCAAAATTACCTATGTTTTCATTTAGAAAAATACTTATATATCTATCATGAAATGTCAGCCTTATGCTTATCCTGGCATGTGAAAGGCAATTATACCCTAATTCTCATACACAGCAACTGACGTTTAGGGAGGAAATGTTCAAGGTGACATAGATACTTGTTAGTGGCAGGTTAACACTGGAGCTGTCTCCCATCAAAGTCACCTGTACCTATGCTTTTAATTGTCTCTTCATTGGAGCTTAAGAAGGATGTAAAATTATCTATATTGCCCAATACAGTTCTATGATAAGCATCAGTGTTAATAATTTCATCTTCAACATCCCATAATAAACACTAAAGGACAGCATCTGTAGAGTCATGACCTCTGAAATTTATTTGTCATGACTATGGATGTACAGGTAGTTCTTCCATTTACTTTCTCCTATAAGACCCAGGGGTAAAGAACATTTGAACACAATAGTTAGGGCTTGATTAGATTCAGGCCACTTAGAAGTTATATAACTTTAGACAGAGTTGCCTCTAGCCAGGATCTCAACTATATAAACTAAGCCAATTCACCTAGGTAGAGCTATGTGATGGTGAGAGAAACTAGTGTGTGCTTCAAATACACCTTTTCAAGTTTTCCCCAGATTGCAGGTCCTGGTTTCTTCTTCACTCAATATCCACTGGTCTTTATAGTATTATTCTACTTTACTTTTGGTAAAATATTTCAATATTTGCATTTATAGTCTCTATTTGTCTCTCCCCTCCAAACCATACACTCAATTGAGTAAGGAATTGATTGTCATTGGTTGCTCCTCAACAACACATGAAAATGTTTATGCACCAATTTGAGCTGCAATGTTCACAGTGTTTTCAGTGCTAATAGTACCACAACCAAGTGCAGTGCCCCTTCTCTCTGATCAGGTCGTTGGCAGCTCTTTGGCTTTTCTACAGATGCTACTCATTGATCTTCAGTGTCCAAAGTGCAAATTGTAAAGTTAAGCATCTCATACTAGTCAGGTCTTCTGATAGGCAGACAATATAAAGATACTCTCTGCTCTCCACAGGCTCACAGCCTGGAACTAAAATTCTTATTATATTATGATTATAGAGTTCAAACACAACAACACTGCCAACTTCATATGGTTTTCTATGTACAAATAAATTTACAAGCCATTTTACTATCTTTTATCAATTTTTACATAAATGTTGCAATGGAAATCCTCTTCCTCAAAAGTAACACATGCTTTCATGACTGCATCTAGTAAAGTTCTGCATTCGTTACCACTGACAGATATAACCAAAATCCTGGCTCAATGCTTCCCTTATACTAAATGTGACAATGCTTAATATGTCCTCATTGATTCATGAATGTTAAAATGTCCATGGCTCCATGGCTCCTCATGTTGTATGCATCATGAATATTAAGGATTGCAGGATGAGAGGAGCTCTGCATTCCAAGTCATCCTTTAACATGGGTGGGATACTACTGGCACAGGGAAGGTCCCTCACACTACATTATCAGCATCCTTCCATTCTCCAGTTAATTCTCTGTGTTGTTCCAAACACCCAATCCTCAAAGCCTCTAAGTCCAATTCAAGTGGATTGACTGCTGGTTACAAGATTGCCATCAAAATATGTGATAATTTCCAGTTGTGTTGTCAACCCCTCACATTGTGCAATTTGAAAAGAACAAAGAACATGCCCAAAACGGACTGTGTTTGTTGTACTTTCAAATGACATACTCAAGGACATTGTGAAATGGCGGGACAAGTCATATCTTGAGAAATATGTTAATGCTTTGCTCAAAATTCTAACTCTCCTCTGATCTGAACTGTCTCCTGCTCAGAGCATCCCCTTTCTAAAACACATCTGTAGGAGCTTGACTTCTTCATCCTTTCTTACACTGGACCAGTATATAAGACAATGAATCTTAGTCATATCTCCACAAATAGATGGCCCTCAGAAGGAAGAGTTGACTCCTGGAACTGATATAGAGGAAGTCCTAGAATGTGGGACTGCTTCCACCAGGAATGGGAGAAACTTCTACTTTCTCAAAAGATAATTGGAAGTGAAAGAGGGCCATGAGAAACAATCTGGAGGCTGTATAGGTTTCCTCAAAATAGCAGCTTATAGATTTACTTCTGAGTCATGTGAGGTAGTGCAGCAAGTTTTTGTAGTAGGGAATGGGAATGCCAAGTGAAAAAACAGGGTCACAAGTACTATTAAGCTAGTTTTCAGGGTGAGGCTCAAATGCATTCCCTTTCCTTTCTTCTTTGCTTCTTCCTCCTCTTCTTCCTCCTCCTCTTCCCACAAATGATCAGAGGTGGAATTATGATCGTGGATGTGACAAATTGAAAAATGCAAACATTTAGGAGGAGAGGGCCAAGAAGGAGCATTCAAGGATGATGTCAGGATTAGGGAAACAGAGATAGTAGAGTTGTCAGAGAGAATCAGAGACATTTCTAGAAACAAGGCCTGCTGAGCCAAAGGGAAATTCAATGAGTATGCTGATGTTTATTTTCCCAGCTTTGCATGGGAAATTGAAGATGGTTTTGTGAAAGACAAGTGGGGAAAAGGTGAACCACCATTATCCTATCATAGCTTTGATTCAAAACATTTGTTTTCAAATATACTAAAAATTTGATAACTATCTGTTAAAATTTGTACAGCTTTTTTTTCACAAATTATTTGAAGAAAATGCCTTGAGGACATGGAGGCATGCCAAAAAGAAAAAAGAAGAATAAGAATAAGAAAAAAATCTAGCACAAGACACGCTGCTGGAATTTTAGGGACTATCAGTGAGGTTCGTCCTCACCAAATCACCCCCTCCCCACATTTCTATCCAATCTTTCCATTCTGAGGTGGTAAGAATTTGGCTCTGGGTCTACAGAAAAGGAAAAAACAGATGCCCCAAGGGCTGACTTTAAAACATCTTGGATACATTTCCATGATTAGCTTGCCTCTTCCTCTTTGTGGAAAAGGGACAGCAGAAAGGCTGTAGGTAAATCCCTTTTCTGACTTGAAAGAGGCTCATAAATAATCCTGGATGAGGTGAGGCTAGTGTTGACAAAGGCCAAGCACATGGCCACCTCTGAATAACTGAGGAACGTGCTTATTGACAGATGTCCTGGACAATCTGAAGATCCATATCTAACCTAGGGTAGAGAAGAGAGGTGATGGATGGTCTGAAGATCTATATCCAACCTGGGGCAGAGAGAAAGCTTCTTCTCGCTCTCCATCACCTGCAGGGAGCAGGATCCATGATGGCCTGGGGGTCCTAGAGTTCAGCAAGTGAAGTTTCAAATCTGTGTTGTTCTTGGAGACATGAAATAAAAAGCACAGGGATCCAGAGGACACCTCTGGCTGAGTAAAATCCACATGACTATCTGTGCCAGAGGGAAGAAAATAAATATGAGTGACTGGTGTAGTCCAAAATGCAGAAGTGTCCAATTCCTGCAGCTAGAAGAATCGTGAGACATAGTTCATTCCATTGCCACTCTGGCCTTCACACTTGATGAGCCCTTTTAATCTCAGAACCACTACAGGAGAACAGAAGAAGGAAGGAGACAGTGTGGCTTTAACAGCTTCCTATGTCCTGTTACCACTGCAGGGTGGTATGGCCCACAGACTAGCAGAGCCAATGGCAGCTTACCTAGCACAGAACTCACAGATGGATCACCAAAGCCCACCTGAAGGAAAGTGAGGCATGGGGAAAATGGATGGCAAGGAGGGAAAGCAGAGCTGAAAATAAAGCCTACAAATGACCCACATTGGAGCACTGGACTGCGCTCCCAAAATCCAGTTGAAGAGTGGAAGGAGTGAGAGTATGAGCAAGGAATTCAAGACTATGAGGGGGTCATCCACTGAGACAGTTTGCCTGAGCTAATGGTAGCTCACCAACTCCAACTGGACTGGGAATGAATGAGCATGGGAACAAACAGGTCCCTCTGAAGGGGGTTGACAGCTGGGACAGACTGAGGGGCCACTGATAGTGACACTGGGATGTGTCTCTACTCCATATACTGGCTTCATGGGATCCTATTCTCTTTGGATGTAAGCCTTGCTCAACCNCAGCTGGGACAGACTGAGGGGCCACTGATAGTGACACTGGGATGTGTCTCTACTCCATATACTGGCTTCATGGGATCCTATTCTCTTTGGATGTAAGCCTTGCTCAACCTAGATGTAGTAGGGAGAGCCTTGGACTTTTCACGGGTGGGGTGCATGGCACTCCCTTAGGGTTGGAGGGGTGGGAGGGAGGGTCTGTGGAGGGAGAGGGAGGGGACTGGGAGAAGGGGAGGGAATGAAATTTGGATTGGTATTTTCTTTAAGTAATAATAAAAAAGGAAGAAAAAAGAAAAGAAAAGAGCCTACAATGGGCAGGGAAAAGCACAGACATCATAGACCCTGCTTCTCTCGGCCTCTTCTCATTAGTGGCTAGGAAGCTACCACCTGCATGGTTCAGACTTTTAAACCAACTTTTACATCACATTTTTCACAATTAGCAGGCTATTATCAATCAGGGCCACACGGATAAGTAAAAAGAAGTCCACTGCCCATTTGCTCATTGCAACTCCAAAGGAGGAGACTGTGCTTCACAGCTCAAGGCTCCCAGGGATCAGCTGGGGAAAGAGACTCATCCTGAGTTGCTGTGGCAAGAACGTTGGGGGAAAATGCCAAAGAGACAGGCAGTGAGGGGAGAGGAGGTGTGAAAGAAAGAAAACATCCACCCGCAGGCACAGCCACCACACCATCGTGTTTCACTTAGGCTGCGTCCTGGACTGGGATGAATGAGGAGATAAACAACTCCTACATAGGCTGACTAGGGGCTCCTGGGCCTTAGTCTTGGGGAGGGGAACCACAGTCTGATTTGCGCCCAGACCGTCCAAAGGACAGAATGAAGCAAGATGCTGATGGAGCCATCAGTCGGGGTCAGAGGGGGGCAAATGAAGCTTGAGGTGCTTCAACTTCTGGGCAGGTGGTGGGAAGATGGCAGGAGCAACAGTGCTGATGTCTCCTCTTCACAATCAGGCCTGGCGACCCTGACCAGCCCCCTTGAGCTTCGCACTGCTGAGTGAGTCACTGTCTGCACCCTTTCTTGCTGTGTATCTAACGTGCCTGGGGGAAAGGGAGCATGGCTTGGATTCAAGCCCTCCCCCAGGTGTGAGCTGGGCATAGTGAACCCCCAAAGCACTACGCTTTTGGCATCTGACTATCCACGGAGATCTAGCTATGAAAATCCTAGTTGCGCTACGACACCCCTCAGAGAGCAAGCCATTCATTAATCAAGTCAGTTGTATTCCTTCATGTATGAAGTATTATTCAGTACACATTCTTGCATCACAGGCACCTTGCTTGACATTAGAAGGGCCCAGATTTGAAGGTCTCAGCCTTCTAGGAGATCATGGCCTGGTGGGGCAGATGGCTAAGCCAACAAGTGAATTCAATTTAGTGTGGTTACTGTTATTACACTCGGACTCTCCAACACTAGGTAGAGCTCTGTATTGAAGCAAGATGGAAGGTGGGTGGTGGGGGGGAGAGGGGTTTGAGCAATCCAGGAATTGCCTAAAGAGGCCACAAACCAGTAGGGATAAGACTCCACCTCCCAATTTACTCCTAGTATTCAGTGAGTAGACTTTGTCTCCATAGCCCAGGATGGTTAATATTGCCCCAGTCATGACCCCTGCACTTACCATGAATTAAACAAATTTGATAGACCTGAGATCTAGGAACTAAAAAGTAGCTTTGTTCTTTTTTTTAACTTAATTTTCAGTTTATTATTACTGTGTATGTAGTGTGTGTATGTGTTGTGGTGTACACATACCATGTGTTCTGTGTATAGTATGTGTCTGTGTGTGTGGTGTATACATACCATGGCATATGTGGAGGTTGCTCCTTTTACTAGGATGGCATCTGGGCACTGAATTCAGGTTAGTAAGTTTGAAAGTGCTCTTACCTACTGAACCATCTCACGAGTTCAGAAGTGTCCCTTTTCATACTCGTCTTTGTAGGAAGGTCATCTGTCTATGTGTTACTTTCATTGGTTAATAAAGAAACTGCCTTGGCCTTTNAGAGGCTAGATATAATGGGCCAGGCAGTGCTTAAATGAATACAATTTGTGTGCAGTTATTTCATAGTATAAGCTAGCCGTGCGGGAGCCGGGCGGGATGAAAAGCAGGCCTGCTCCCCTTTCACTACACGTCTTCATCATTTTTCTTCCAGGTTCAGCATTCCTTCAGTGTCTTACTTTGAAAGTAGAAGTATTCTGTTGCACAAGAGAAACCTGTTGTAGACCCACCGACTCTCCAGTTTCCAGGCACAAGCATATGAAGACACAGAGAGATACATGAGCTGAATTAGCCATACCCCTACAACAAGGAAGTTCCTGTCAAGGAAGATAAGGGGCAGAAGCAACTGGTCCGATGCAAGGCTCTATCTGTGGATCCACATCTTTTCTTCTTCACTTGCCTCGAGCCTTTCTACTTGGAAAGAGTACACTGGAGCTAAGAAGATTATGGATGTAAGCACCCAGAGGACTGACTGCCAGGCAGACCTATGTTAAACTGTGTGATGTGAGATAAGCCACTTCAGCATCCAACCTGTTTCTCAAAAAA
>LOEQ01000639.1:112193-130443 GCA_001685075.1 Bramus lutescens | reverse complement strand
TTTTTTTTTCTGTTTTTGTTTTGTTTTGTTTTGTTTTATGAACATTAAATGAAGACAAGTCTGGCAGAGCCATTCCATAAAAATGAGCTTCTTTTCTTTTAAAGGCGATTTTTCTCTTCCAAAATATGTGCGATTCTAGGAGTGGAGCTCCTTAAAAAAATAAATAAATATAATTTTTTTAAAGGGGAGGAGCAACTCAACCCCGGAGGCCTGAATTTGAGGAAGCTCCCATAACAAGAGCATACACTTCTTCCTTTGGCTGACAGAGTTGGAGGTTAGGGCCTGATACTCCTTCCACCAGTTCTGTGGTTCTGTGTGTACTAATAACTGTCATGTGCTTTTTCATACATGGTGTGAAACATTTCTCCACAGTCCCTACCACTTTGTGTTGAGAAGGTAGCTTCTTCCTGGCAGTCTCTGCTGAGTGAGAGTGGAGCAAGGTGCAGAGTAGGGGCTGTCACAAACTCTAGAGAGCAGAAAAGTGATCTGCAGGGACCTCCTTTGTTCCTGAGGTCCTGTGTGCCCTCTGCATCTGTGTGAGCAGCTCAGCAGAAATGAGGTATGCTGCTACCTTGGTGCCTAGTCCAGTCCTGGATTATAAGCCTAGTACTCAGTTCAAAATCTCACTTTTCCCATCACTCCTTTACTGAAACCTTGTACCCGGTTCAAATTCTCCCCTTCCCCAACACCATTAGTGAAACCTGGTACCCAGTTCACCCAATTCAAATGCTCACCTTCCTCATCACTCTTACTGAAGCCTGATTCTCGATTCAAATGCTCACCTTCCTTGTCACTCCTTACTGAAGCCTGGTCCCTAGTTCAAATGCTCATCTTCTCCATCACTCTTCCTGAAGTCTGGTACCTAGTTCAAAGGCTTTCTTTAGAGTTGTTCTGATGCCCTGTCTACAAGCTATCCTCTTTCCCTTTGAACTTATTACAGCCCTGTCTTTGATAGATCTCAAAAAGACAAGGATTATGTGCTCCGTGACATTATTGATTTCAGTATCTATATATGATAGTCTAGATACCTCTCACCTAAAAGAAGCCACAGAGAAGAGCTTGGATAGGAGTATGAGTCTACACTAAAGCATGTTCTCATTCCTCTGTTTATTGAGGAAGATAAATAGTTCTTCCTCAAGTCTCTAGAACAGTAATTTTCAGCCTGTAGATCTCATCCCCTTTGGGAGTCAAATGACCTTTTCATAGAAGCTGCTTAAGACAATTGGGAAATATAAGGTATTTACATTATGATTCATAACAGTAGCAAAATTACAGTTGTGAAGTAGCAACGAAAATTTTAGGGTTGGCAGCCACCACATGAGGAACTATATTAAAGGGTTGCAATGTTAGGAAGGTTTAGAACTACTATCTATAACAGAGTTCTGTAAATAAAAATTTCTGTTGAGCCATTTTAGCCAACGATTTTAATCCTCCCCCTCATGGAAGAATGACATCCTTTTACATGATAAGGGTGCTGACTTCTTCTGTCACCAAAAGCCCTACTTCCTATTTTCTCTGTCCTTCACAATCCACCCAATCTCCACATTGGATGTGCCCTATGTTTTGGGGATGTATGATAGTACCAGGTCAGGTCCAGGGAATATCAGGAAGGACAAAAACATGAGCACAGAACTGCAAGAAATTCAAGTTTCTCCACAGACACAGGCAGGTGCCAAGGATGACTTGTTAGGAGCTGATGAAAGAAATCTGCCAAATGCAGTCATTCACGGATCATCTGCTTCTCAAAGCCCTTCATTCTTTCAAAGATTCAACTTAGAAAGTGAGTGCTATTGAGAGCAATGTGTCCTCCCAAAAGCCATGAGAGAAACCCTTGATTAGATTAGTATTCATCTAAGAAGAGGTCACACCTCTCTTCACCAACAGTGAAGAAACAACGAGAAGGCAGCTGTCTGAGAGAAGGGTCCAAATTCTGATTCATCAGCTCCAAGTTCTTGAACTTCCAAGGCTCTAACTATCAGAAATAATTTGTGACTTTGAGTCTGCAGCATTTTCTAATGACAGACAAAACTGGTTATGACATTGAGGAAGACTGAAGGTCAGTAGATTGCTCTTTTCAAATTTGCTCAGTGGTCACTTAGAAGCACACTCATCCTGGTGGAGGACTTTGAGCTTGGCTGCAGAGCCCCAGATCTTGTCTTCTGTACTCCTCTCCTGTAAACAGCCATCTTTTCCATGTGTTCTGCCACTGCTTTTATCCAAGAACAATGACCCTGGAAAACTATAATATAGCTTCTTAAACCTATCATCTAAAACTTGAAACAATCTAGTGAAGTGAGCATCATGACCCTCGCTGTGCTGGTAAAGAAGTTGAGGCCTAGAGGAGTTACTTCTCCATCATATCATGGCAGGAAGATGCCAGACTAAGTTGAAATATAATGCAAATTTGTCTTTTTATCTATTTCTCTTTATAATTTTTGAGAAAGAGTCTTGTGTACCCAGGATACCCTCAAACTTGAATGCAGCAAAGAAAAGCCTTGAACTCCTTCTGTCTCTACCTCCACTTTAAGTGTTGTTCCCAGAGATCCACCAGCCTTCATCTACCTAGCTCTGATACTACAGTTATATGCTGCGGTATTAAGCTTTTTACATGGGTACTATGGATGAAATTAGGGTCCACATCCTTGCCTAGAAAACAGTCTCCCCAGATCCCATTAACCACACTGTGTTTTGATTTTCTACTATAGCATGCAGATGTCTCCATTGTGGCATCTATAAAATTTGAGCAGTATTCACATACATTATATCACATGCCAGACAGAGTTAGAAGGGTATTCTATGCAGTGTGAGATACCTTTGAAAGTATGGGTCATGACTTAGTCAATGCTGAGACCCAGGTAAGGGTGCCTTCCCTAGGTCTTGAACAGGCAAAAAATCCTAGGTATTTTCTACGTCTCCTTCAAGGGCCAAAACTCATGTAGAATGAGCATTCTTTCTTGGGTAGATAAAGTTAACCAGGAGCTGGGTGACCAGTCATGGCTCAAAGATCCTGAGATGAGTTCTAGTTGCCAGTATAGTATTTTCATCATTGAATGGATTATTTCAAGGTCTCAGGTTCTATAGACATGACCGTTACTGGTGACTCAAACTGTATCATGTATAGAATTATTGCTAAGAAGTTGCATTACCAGAAGCACCCATGATCAGTATGTCTCCAGCCCCAGTCACAGAATGACTAACTACTCAGTGAATATTTACTCAACTCAAAAGCAAATGGTCTTCAATACTTCAAAATAAGTTCGGGGCATTTTAATTATTCTCCTGTGGAGTTGATACCATGCAAGAGCAATTTTCCATAGACAAACTGTATAAAACTCCCACAGAATGTAGATTTAGAGTCTACTGATCAGCTTCCAGAGTTGACTGAGAAGAACCAACTGCTCCATTCAGAAAGCTCTCACACTCCTACAGAACAAAATGCTTTTGACTTTGGATATCAATGTGTTTACGTCCTAGACACAAGACATCTATCTTTGATCCTCTGTTGTAAAATCCCTGAAAACACTTTTCAATATTTTTATTAATTCCTTAATTTTATGCAATGTATTGATCACATCTATCACCCTCCCCCAATACATCTTAAATCTAAGCCCCTCGACCAATGATTCTGAAAAAATACTTTAAAAGTATCTTACATGCACAAGTTCCTACCTACACATATGTCTGTGAACCTTGTGTGTATTGGTGCCTGCAGAGGTATTCTCTAGAGCAGAGGTTTATATAACTGTATATCAGTTATAATCCACTGTGTGTGTGTGTGTGTGTGTGTGTGTGTGTTTGTGTGTGTGTGTGTGCTGGGTTTGGTTCCCGGGGCCCTCTGCCAAAACAGAAAGTGCTTTTAACCACAAAGCCATCTCTCCAGCCCCTTTAGGTAAGTGGCTGCCTTTCCATCGACTGTGTCTGGGTCACCAGGGAGAGCAGGGGATGTTCCAAAAATAAAAATAAAAACAAGTGATAAAAAATAATAATAAAGTTCATTCATCTCAATTTCATTCAGACATTGTTTTTATTATTCCTACCCTGAGTTGAAAATGAAATCTTCAAGAGAAATGACTTCTGGGCTGTGGAAAGAAGAAAATGAGATTTCTGTGCTAGTGACTGAAGCCACCAAGGCAGTTGTATCTGATTGGCTGGTGTATTATCTTTTGAGTGAAGCCTAACAAGACCCTGTGAAACTATTATGTGATTGTATGGAACACACTTTCCTTGTTTCTATGTGATTTTTCAGAAGAATGAGGCCTCTTCTCTGAAATACCAGGCTTTACATGAAATATGGATTTGCTGTACTTTGAAAAGTTATTTATGGGTTAGGGATTTAATATTCTATTCTCTGAGAGGGTGTCCAGAGAAAGAAGGTGGTACCTCTGGAGAAAGGCCAGCCAATCACACAGCTAGATGAGATAATGGGGAGGCTGCTTCTCCTCTCTCATGAATGGCTTGTCCTGGCAGAGGTACTGCCCAACTACTACGTGCACAGCAACGCATTAGTACCAAGTGCACATACAGTCACAGACCCTACTACTCGCAAGGCCTTCTAACCTAATCGTTATAAATTCAGAACACGGCAAGCTATTTGATGGAGCCCCCTCAGATAGGTGATCACAGGTGAGATGTTTTGAGTAGAGCCTGTGTATTACAATTGTACATTAGGGTTTTACATTTGAGGAAGGCATTTCAATAAACAATACAGATAAAAGGAAAAGGGGGAGACTGAAAGCAAATAGAGAACAAAGATGAGTTACAGGATAATAGTTTGGTGTAAACCCCAAAGAAATAAGTCTCAAAAGGCATGTGTGCAGATTTTTATTCTAATCAACATTTTTTTTCTTTAAGTGATAAAGCAGCCTACATCTTTCTCAATAGTTTTTGAGACAATGTTTCAATAAAATATCGACTTTATCCTGTTCTCAGTGTCTGTCTCTAAGTATCGTATGTGAGCCTTCACGTACAAATGGTAGTTGATCAGTGTAGGTCATATATATGAGGAGATCCTGGGTATGTACACATGGGCTGTGGAAGCATAGGCATTGTATGGACACATATACAATGTATCATTGTTAGACTTCAATGTATCAAACTAAACTTCAACTAATTTGAGAAAAGGCTTAGCAAAGCCTTCCATTGTCTCCCCCACTTACAAAGTGTACCATATAGGCTAGCACAAAATGAGGGAGAAGGATGCCAACTTCCACACATGCTTTATCAGAAAAATACCCTTCATTTATGAAAAGACCGCTGGGGAAGTACACACCTACATAACGATATGATATGATGTATTTTTGCCACCTTAATCTTAGCATGTGTGATTTTGTATTTCTACTGAACATCCAGTGGAAGGAGCCAAGAGATTTGGCCCAGTTATTTTCTTTGAAAGCTGTGGCCAATCTCATGAAAAGGAGCAGTTCAGGCACTGACAATGAAATGACAGATTTAAGCTGTGATTTTGGACCCAACATCAGCCCACATGGTTCCAGCTCCCAGAGAATTTGTGATGAGTAGAGCCTACAAAGACACTCCAGTGACATCCAGAAGAAAGTGAGGCACATCAAGTAGATACAAGCTAAACCCATCAGAGAAAGCACACAAAGATGCTGGCTCAAGACTTAGGGTTAGTGACATCATATTTGCAAATGTGGCTGGACATTAAATATGACTGCAGAATTGACACAAAGTAAAAGATCCGTTCCTAGGATGAAGAATCATATAAGCAAAGAGATGCTGAAGTTAATAGTGAAGGTAGAGAATCCCAGAACATCTGGGGATGTTAGGTCACAAGTGCAGCAGAGGAAGATGGCTGGGGCAGCAACTGAGATAGGAATGAAGCGGCAAGCTTGACTTATCGGGGGAGTTGTGCAAAGGAGAAATGGCTGTGTCTTGGCTAAAGAAATGCACCGAATGGTGGGCTGCAAGGCATGGGATTACGACATGCCAGCAAGCCAATCTTATTAGTCCTAACTAAACCTTTTGTAGAGCCTCATTTGAGCTTTTAATATCAGTACAATGTGTCTTTAGAAAGAAAGAGGTTTGCACTGGCTCTAGAAGATCTTCTGTTAGAAAGGGACAGAGATTTAATTGCCCAGGTAGATGGGAACCCCTGAGATTGGGCTAAAAGCTCGGAGTGGGTCAGAGAATTCAACAGAGCTACTGAAATCTGTTTCTCTTCGCATGCCTTGGGGATGAGTGCTTTTCTTTTTGTCACTTTATAGTTATATGCTTTCTCATTTCATTTATTTTGCCCAGCAATGTGTTTCCTTTGTGTTGCCAAGGATGAGGCTACTCCAAGCTCCACCCTTTCATAGCTTTGTGTATAACTTTGGACTAAGAGTAAATTTCTATTCCAGGGAGATTAAAATCAACCACCATGGCCAACCCCAAGTCATTCACTTGAGTGATGTGTTTATCATTGAACCAACTGCCATTGCCAAGGGGTTATATATATTCTGGTCACCTCACTGGCACATGGGTGGGGTGGGGTCAAAGGAATGGCACATCAGACACACACTGAGCCAGGAGCAGTTGCTCACATGAAAAAGCAACAGTGATTTCCCAGACAAAAGGAAAACCAAGCCTGAATCATTATAGATAAGATGTGTCTATTACAAAATGTCTTTTGTTTTTTCAATACTTAGTCCAGAGTACTGGGGAAAGAGCAATACTCCATAGAGGCCAGAAAGATTGTGGCCTTGTGGCAATAACTGAGCCACACTAGAAGATGAAAGGTGGTAGACAAAGAAGTATATACCTTCCATAAATGCCGCAGATTCTTTTTCTAGACACCAATACCCAAATAAAATTACTATGGTCAAGCAGTTGACAGCAGTTAAGGTAGAAAATACTTGTGAAGGGAGAGCATTTTTGGGCAGACATGCAAAGGAAGTAAAGACGTCATCCTTGACCATGCAGATTCTGTATTACATAACTATAGAAGATGTCATCCATGCATACTAATCTCTTTCAGGAAGTCTCAAAGAACAAAATCTTTCTCATGCCCAGTTTTCATGAGCAGCAGAAGAAAACCCAAGGCCTCCCCTAGCAACTTCTAACTTGGAAGATAAGAGATAGCAATAAAGTTAGACCACCACTGATGGTTTGAGGCAAACAGACTTAAGTTTCTGGGAGCCACAAGGATGACTTTGAAATAGACATTTCAAGCAGATTTCCAGCAGAGAGGCCTGCCTGTTCTTCACTGCTCTGCAGTTTAGCTGCAGGAAGAGGATGAGAACAATCTGAAAGTTTGCAGAAAGCTATACATAAGTTCTAAGTTGGTATCATTTG
This sequence comes from Bramus lutescens, assembly GCA_001685075.1. Lineage (NCBI taxonomy): Eukaryota > Metazoa > Chordata > Mammalia > Rodentia > Cricetidae > Bramus > Bramus lutescens. Next base: position 123,150 of record LOEQ01000639.1, on the reverse strand, counting down.
AGTTAAGCTGTGGTGCCAAAGATTAAACAGGCCCTCTGTGCCCATACTGCACACATCCTCAACCACAAACATATGTATCGCCTTCAACAGCAGGAATTTTGAAATCATAGTAGATAAAGCATGGTAGATTCCACTACCCGCATGACGATGAAGAAGTTAGCTAATGGCTTCCAACAGAGAAGCCAGAAATGGACTCAACTATGAGTGTAAATTAATTTGTGACTCCACAGAAAGAAGATGGCCAATATTTAAATCATTTACATTGGGGCAATTATTTATCCCTCTAGAGAAAACTCAAAGCAATGCTGAGAACAAATTTACAATGGTAGAAATTGACATTAGGCTCTTTTTTCATCCTGCCTCTTAATTGGTAGGCTGTGTCAAGATGACACTGAGTATCTTCTTCCCAGTTCCTGACCATCAGAAACTCAGGGAAATGGACAATGAGCAAAAGCTTTGAACTTCCTACAAGAAGTGCATAGCCACTGAAGTAGCTCCTGATGCTCTGACTGAAGACCAGAAGGATTATGTGGTATGAGACAGTAAAGGGAAAGACAAACAAAAGTTTTACCATGAAGCAAAGTTTGACCCATGGCAGAGTGGGCCTGCTATTGAGTGAGTGACATTCCTCTTATAGACAACAGAGAATTCAAAGGAGAAATTGCAAATCTGCTCTGGGTGCATTGTGGGTACCAATCTGAGAGTTATCAATCAGGCTATGCGGGAGAGGTGTCTTCCTGGACTGATAGATACTATTGTTCCTCCATAGTCATGACCCCAAAGAGCTGGCTGACTCCACAAACTTCTTAATCTCTCTGAGGAAGATAATATCCACCAATGGTTTTCAGGAAGCCCTTAAACTAGAGGTAAAAGCACCCCAGGCTCAGTGCCTTGTTACTCCATGTGCGCTGCAAGACAATCACTAATACATTGCACTGAAGAAACAACTAACCAAGGGAAATGAGGAAGAAGTTGCAGAATATGCTAAAATTTTGACCAAGAGCAGAAAGGAATCTAAAGAAAAACATCAGGAACAAATTACCAAGAGACGAGAGCTGTCCCCACTGAGAGCTTTTACATCTAAGTTTAGTAAAAAGAGAGAGCAGGGGAGAGAAAGAGTCCTTAAGAGTGGGAGCCTAGTCTGTTTGGATGCTCACCTTACTAGACCTCGATTTGGGGGAGGANTAATAATAATAATAATAATAATAGAATAACATACAAATAATCAAATCTCAAAGGAAAAGATTTACATTAAATCAGAAAAAAAGATTTCCATCAACAATCTATTTTTATACTCTAAGGAACTAGGAAAAGAACAAAATACATCCAAAGGCCACAGAAGGAAGGAGATAGAAAAGATTAAGCATAAATAAAAAAGAAAATGGAAAAGCTACAGAAAATCCATGCAATTAAAATTGTTCCTCAAGGATTCTTGAGATGGCTCGGTTGGTGAAAAGCTTACCTGCTGGACATGAACACCTGAGTGCCATTCAGAGTCCCCAGAAGAAAGCTGTTCTGGGATCGGCATGTGTAATCCAAGCATAGGGCTGTGGCGACATGTGGGTCCTTGGGACTTACTGGCCAGGCAGCCTAGCATATCTCTCTGGGGCCAATGAGAGACTGTCACAAAGAACAAGGTGAGCAGTGGTTGAAGAATGACAGCTGAGGTTTCCTGTGGCCTCTGTACTCACCTAAATACACATAAGAAATTCCCCACATAGGGACATACACATACATGTGAAAATGATTTACCTTTTCTTTATAAAGATCAATAATATTGACATAAAATTAGTATGCAGTCTATATATAAAATATGGAAACAAAATAAGTAAATTCAAAATAAAAAGAATCAAGTGTAAAATAGTGGACTTCCAGGTAAACAGCTAGTTAAGGGTTTGCATCATTTCTGGTATAAATGACATTAATATTTGTGGTAACTCAAATTTGTGGTCCTTTTCTTGGAAAAGAAAATGCTTTCTGTTTGACAAAGGGAAACAGTTCCAGGTATAAGCAACGGGTGGGTTTTCTGAGACAAGGAGTAACTTGTGAACTATGAGCAGAGACAGAATTACTAGAAAAACTTCTAGAAACTCCTATATTTTCCAAAGCATCTCGACTACTTCTTTCCTTTCCCTTGGTGGGAATATCCCAAGTACAGAATCGGTACGGTAAGCCTAAAAGGTCTGCATGCTGTTTTCTTTATGATTGCGGTACTTAATGTGACTAGGGAGTGCCACAAGTGTTTAGGATGTCTTTCTAGGGTGAAATGACTTCAGAGTATACATAGGTAAAAGATATCCACGATGAGGAATAATATGAACAGACAGATACGATGAATATGGAGAATCACAACAGAGCAGGTCATTAGGTCACAGGTACAGCTGTGGAGGAAGGCTAGGGCAGCATCTGAGCCAAGAAAGCTAGAAGCAAGGTAGGTTTCTAGAAGGAGTTGTCCATAGGAAGAAGGACTGAATCTTGGCTAAAGAAATGCATCTGGTTATAGGCTAAAAGGAATGGGATTGTGACAGGTAAGGCACGCAGCTTTACTAGACGTTTTCCTTGAAAACTTTTCCTACCTACTCCTGAAGCTTTCACAAAGCTTCACTTGTGCTTTTTATCAGTTGTGCATTTGAGAAAAAAAGAGGTGTGCATTAGTTCAGAACCTTCTCTAAGTAAGTGACAGAAGTCTAATTGGTCAAGTTACTGGGGACCCCTGAGACTGGGCTGAGAGATTGGATTGGTCCAGAGAATTCAATAGATCTGTCAAAGTATGTTTCTCTTCCCATGCCTTGGGTTCCTGTCGGTCCTTTTCTTTTTAATCACTGTATATTTTTTATGTATACACAGTAGCTGTGTGAGTTTTTTCATTACTCGTAGGACTGAAAAATATAGGTTCAACTAACACTAGATGGGAAAAAGTGGATTTAAAAAACTTTTTTGGTATCTTTACAGGTGTGTGTGTGTGTGTGTGTGTGTGTGTGTGTGTGTGTGTATGGATGCACGCACTTGAGTGCAAATGCCCATGGAGGCCAGAGCCATCGTAATTCCCTGAAGTTGGAGTTACAGGCAGCTCTGAGCTGTCTGACTCAGGTGCTGAGAACTGAGCTTTGGTCCTCTGAAAGAGCAGTATGCTGTGCTCTTAACCACAGAACCATCTCAACAACACCCAGTAGTTTCCTCCTTTCCTTTATTTCAAGAGTGTGGAGGCCAGAAAACACAGGCCTATTTCCACCTTGGCTGATGGTCAGGGAGTCTGGAGATTGACAAGCATAGTTGCACAGCCCAACTCAGGATGTGTTTGCTTGGTTCTTTTGAAATTAAAATAGCTCATTCTAGTAAGTCCATGCCATCCTGACAGGTGATCAGGATATGCAAATGTTCCTTGTTTTCTAACTATGAGATTACCTGGAAAAGGACTGTCTTCAGGATACTGAGCTATAGCAGCTTTGCTACCTAGACAACAGAACGCTAATGATTTGATGACTCACAGTGATAACGCAATTGACTGTGTGAGTTATCCTTTGCATCATGTTAACAAAGTCTTTTGTTACTTTCTACTCCCCTTCCCCCCATTAACACTGGGTGTAAAAGCTGTACAAAAATAAACACAGATAATTTCAGGATTTCAGTCACTGGAATGCCTTCCCAATACTATCTATGGTTTCTGTCCTATTATTTTTTATGCATCTTCACACTCTTTATTATATTTCTAAAATTCCCATCCCCCTACCCTGGTTGACCCAAGAGGCATTAATTCATATTTCTATGTGATAAGGGAGAGAACTAGAACTATAGAAAAATAAATGTTATATTCCTTGCATTATTGTACAATTCTCAATTAAAGGAGTGCCAAAGTGAACAAGATAATTTCCAAGTGTAGTCAGTTGCTCCACTTTCTGTAAAATCCTATTCCCTTAAATGACACATAAGCCCTGGCTGATGGTTCTTTAGGATACTTGGATACACTTGTAATCTGAGTTTTAGGACTAAACAAACCAATATAAAAGGAAAATTGAATGAATACAGGTTCAATTGCAGTCATTTTTGGCATTCCCCACACCTCAGTTTGACCAGGATTATACAACTATCTCAGTGAGGCTTAGTCCTAGGAATATATACCTTATCTTCCAACATACATGGCTGACTTTGTCTTGATTTAGATTTTCTTTTTCTAAGTTAAGTGGCAGTCTTTAAAGTGGAAGGGCTACAGAGCTCGCCTCAAAAAACATGTTATCAAATATTTTGAAAATCCCAGAAGTAACATTGTTCTGATAAGAAGGCCTCAGATACGAACTCCCAGCAATAGCTCCCAAGGGAATACCTCTTTGCAATAACAGGAAGGTTTTGTGTAATGTGACCTGATTCAACACTGTAGCTTTCAGCAGTGGATCTGGGCTTTTATTGAATTATTGCAGGAGGAGATATGGCAGCCTGTAAAAGGATACTTGGAGAAAAATACACTAAGTATGGATTGCTGACCGAACACAGCCAAAAGCAATGTCCGCATTACAATCTCAGATCAGTTAAGTTCTCGAGTGCACAGTCACACTCGTACATAACCTGCCCTGGAGTGTCTGGGAAATATCCTGTCTTAATACTGGGGAGGTAAACAAGCTGCCTGGACCATGGTTTTGAACTCACATTGATGGATTGTGAGCGGCATGTTTTCACAAATGGCCTGCTTCTCCTTTTCACTTTGGATCTGCTCTGTATAGTCAGTCTTGCATCTTAAAGGTATTATATCCTGAGCCTCTAGAGGCTGATTTTGAGCACCTTTACCTTTTCCTCTATCTCGCAGTGCATTCCCTACATTTGCCTCCAGCACTTTCTAGTTCATTATCCATTTGGAGTTGATTTTGTGGCTGGTGAAAGAGGAGTACCTACTTTCCTTCTTCTACATGTGGATATCTATTTGTTGGAGAGCCTTTCTTTATTCAGTGTGTGTGTTTGTGCATGCGTGTGCGTGTGTGTGTTTTCTTTTCCAAAAATCAAGTCACTTTAGTTGCATGGGTTGATATCTGGGTTGCCATAATGTCTATTAATCTATATATCTGTTTCTGATGGTAATCAGGAATACGCCTATGAATCTATCTTTTAAAATATTGCATGTTTATTATGATTTGAAATTATTTCTTTCTAGGTAATCAGTAAGATGCTGCTTTGAATAGCTTCATGTTTGCAAGATATTCCACTGTTGCCCTCGAAACTATAAAAATGCTCCAGGAGTATAATGAGATAATCCACAGCAGCAACAGCAGCAGCAGGTCTTAGAATGAGTTATTTAGCACCTTTAATGTGTACTAAAATTAATCAATTTCTGGAGATACTAAGTGCTCAATTCATTATTCCCACCTAAACTCAGGAAGACTGAGTCACTGATGTCTTGGTTAACATGATATAATATTTAGTGAGTAATTAACTAACAGAGATTAGTATATTAAGATAATAAAATTGTAGAATTAATTTGTCATGACACCATAACCAATCAAATATTGATGGTGTAAAAGTGATACCGAAAGAGAATATATGCCCCCTCAAAGATGACACAGGTATCATTTTCTCATGTAAGAGTTCCTAAGTATACCAATATTTGAAGCAAGGAAAAAAGGCAGTTCATGGAATACAGGTCACAAATGCTTGATGAAACAATCACTCATAGATATGTAAGAAAGAGACTACTGATTAAATGAAATTATGGTTATAAGATGCAGGGTGGGACATGAAGATGTTTATGATGGCAACACTTGGCAAAGTGCTACTTGGAAGTTCTAAGCTCCGAAAAAGAACCAATTGGTTTAAATGCAGAAATGGTGGGACAATGTCTAAAACAGCAACAGAGCTACTGAACATGCCAACCAGTATCAGAAATGGCCTGCCTACAAAGATTAAAATGAAGAAAGCAAGACTCGCTCAAACATCAGATCCAGAAATCAAAAAGAATAAGAACTGAAGACCTCCCCTAAGAGAGTAGAGTTGGCACCTAATTAAAATCTCCCAGGTGGATCACAGTATCATCAGCTCAGTGACTGGTGGGCAACCTCATTCTCGCTCCAGCACAGCAGCACTAAAAGCAGGAACTGCCTTCTCCCTACGCCCTATCACAATGCACAGGAATCTTCAGTTTGAAACGATCTTCAGACCTGGGGAAGAAGCTGACATCTGTGTGTGACGTTTCAGATGGCACCCTTGAGATACAGGAATAAGAACGCATGCCAGTGGATAAGTCTCTTTGGAATGGGAAGAAAGTGAAGCCATCATCTCATGACCAGAAAGGGACACTTTGATAGCACTCCCAGTATGGCCAATATTTGATTGCTTTTCCCTTAGAATTGCATAGGGAATTGCATCTGTCTTCTTGAAATGGGAGAATCACGTGACTAGTTCTGATCAAAGAAATTTGAAAAGAAACAACAAACCTCACTTTGTGGTGGGGGCTGGGCTGGAACAATGAAAAGCTGAGGTCAAATTATCTAGTTTTTCTTCATTTCTTTCTGGATACAAAGACCAAAGAAGGAAAACTGGATCTGCCTGGGTCCTTGGGATGGGTATGAGACCCTCTCATTTGTGTTGAAAATACCATAAAAAATTAAGATGCACCTTTTTTTTATTGAAACCTCATATTAATAATTAATTTGCTACTATGGCTAGGTTAAAACTGCTTCAATAAACATGATGATCACACCTTGGAATTTTACAAAATATAATTTTTCACTCTCCTGAGACTGAACAGTCAAAATTCCTAATGGGTTAAAACGCTTCTAGAATCTCTGCATTTTCTTGCGGCTCCACCAATAACAGGGATTGTCGCTATGAAGGATCACTCATCCTTCCCTGCCGTTTTCAGTTTAACAAATCCAATCTGTTGTGCTAATTTTAAATCGGGGAGATGCTACACGATGAGTCATGACTTTGTAACTGGGAAATATAACCAGGATTTGCCAAAGCCAAGAGAACTGGGCTGACAGAAACATAATTCTTTGGCGGGGACAAAGCATATGCCAGTGGGATCGGAGTAGACAAAAAAGAATACAGTATCTCTATTCCCTAGCAACACAAGGAAATTGGGAGACAGACAGGATGGCCTGAGAGCAGGAGCAGAACCTGATCTCAGGGTGAACGTCTGGAGCATCTGCAACAAAGGGAAGGATTTAAAAATAAAGGGGCCCTGAAACAGCTCCATTGGCCCATTGTTTACACAATCACTTAACACTAATTTATTACAAAGGATGTTTTAGCATGAACATCAACTGATGGGAAAACATGATGTAAAGCTATGAAGATTTATTTTTCTGACCGCTGGAGCCATTTGCAACCAAAATAAAGCATCGCAGGCAAAGCTCTTCCCAATTATTTCTTCTTGAGTTTCTCTAGATCCAGTTTCCTTCCACTCTCAAAACATACATAGCTTCAAAATTCTGCAAGTGATGTCATGAATCCATTGAAGGAGAAACGGGGAAAGTGGAATTGGCTCTATTCATCGTAAATCTTTTAGCAAAGGTCTGGACTTGCCTGACCCAGATACCATGTAGCTGGCAACAGTCCCAGTGAAATTGCAGCGAGTCTTTCCACTGAGCCTGGGTTTCGTGTCCACGACTTGTGAGTGAGCTCAGGAGTGGAGTTCACTCCATCTACGTCAGTAGGTTAATAGAGACACAGGGCAGCTGCAAGCCTGCTCCCCATGGGTTTGTACCACATAGTGGCCCATCCCTTCTTAGTCTGGGACCTCATCCTACAAAAACAGATTGCTTAGTGTAACCACATGCTTGTCCGATGAAATCATTCCTTCTTCCTTCTGAAGGTTCTCAATACCCCTTAACAGATCAGGCTCTGAAAGAGCACCTGCCAGGGGTCTGGCTCTGCTCTAGCCTAATGCAGAAGGGCATCAGTTTCCTGCTCTGTAAAGCAACTGGAGAGGAAAGTCACAACTAGACGTACATACCACCAGAAGTGACCATTGATTGTAAAACAAGGTAGCTCTCAGAGTGAGCAGCTAGTATAGTATGAGTTTCTATACCAATAGCCTGCTGATTCCAGGGCTTGCTGTGACTTCAAAAGCAGGCAGCTTATGCAGATGTGAGTTTGTTCCCCATGGTCCTAGGTATTAAAACCTCCCCTGCCATTCATTATCACAAGTCAATGCCACTTCTTCCATGACAGTTTCCTTTAGCTACTTAGAGGGAGCCATCTGGTCATCTTTCTGCGTTTTCTGCCTTGAACCCCTTGTTCATACCTCTGCTTACCTTGGCTAGAATGTGAGCTACTTTGGAGGGTAGAACAGGAGGCCTAGGGCCACATCACTCTCTGTGTCCCAGATGTTAGTACTCAGAGAACTCTTGAAGGCTGTTCATTAAATTTAGTAAGAAATGGGCCAAATAGTATTTTCTTTGGGAAGGCACAGGGAGATATAAAGGATTCAGTCTCTTGGATGATTTAGAATTCCACGTCACGAGAGGCTGGGTGAACGTCGTTATGGTGGCAAGACAGTCTGAAGGTAGAGTGGGGGGCACTGTCACTGTGAGGAATTATGAATGGAAAGCCTGTTGCAATTAAAAAGAGGAGAACCTGGGATCTGAGCCTGGGGACTTCAGAGAAATCCAAAGCAACAGAGACCAGGGGACCACCAAGTGTTTGCCCCTTGAAGAATTAGAGGACTAAGGAGACGCGGTGTCCTCCAAGGGTCTGTCTCATTTGACAGTCTTCTTGACTCTGCGACAAAACAGAACTGGTTCTCTCAGCAAACTGTCAAACTTTTCTTCACTGAAAACCAACGTGCAAGTCTCCTCTTGAGGCAGCCAAGCTTAAGAGTTTCTGACTTGGAATCCTAGAATGCCAAGTGTGGTCATCTCATGTGCTATCCCACCATGTCTTTTTCTGTCAGATATACCGCATCTGACCCCCACCACGAGGGACCTCGCCCTGCTCCTGCTGACACCCAAGGTGGATTCATTGATCGCCAACATGTTCTAATAGGTCGTACTCAACTGTTTCACTACCATGCAATGTCTTACCATTGGCTCTAGTACTTCTTCCTAGACATTGTTTACTCCAATTTTGTCTTTTGTTGACTTAAAATGTCAGTAGAGTTCCTGATGTTTAAAGCTACATTTTATGTGCTATATACTTATAACTTGGTTAGAAATAAAGACAGTTTACCATGGCTAATTCAGTATACAGTACAAAAGAGGCTCAAAAATATATGAATAATAGTAGGATAGCTATATGTGTTAAGTATTTTTTTTTAAAAAAAAGCTTTCTTGTCCTTGCCAATGCTATCCTTTTCTTTGCCCTAGGTGGTCTTTCAATCTGAGTTATGTCAATCTGAGAAATGTCTCCTCCAGTTGTTATTACTGTCATGAACAATGTCATCTAATAATAAGATATGCCAATAACAGTCACCTCTATGCCCATTGACCGACAAATCTCACGAGACTCCTGATATTTGAATCATATATAAACCAATTCCACTCATCAAACCAGAAAGGGACCCAACACAGAAGTCCTGGGTGAAACTAAGCCAATCCCACTTTTGGTAGTTTGAATGAGAATGGCCCCCATCAGCTCACACATTTGAATGCCTGGTTCCCAGTTGATCGAACTGTTTAGGAAAGATTAAGGGATGTGGACTTATTGAAGGAGGTATGTGATTCCCAGGGGGTTCTCTCTGCCTCATCTTCGTAGATTAAAATGTGAGCCCTCAGCTGTTCCTTCTCACCACCATCAAGGATTCTATCCCCTCTGAAACCTTAGGCCAAATTAAATACTTTCTTTTTGCAAGTTGCCTTGGTCATAGTGTTTTATCACAGCAATAGGAAAGTAGCTAAGACACTACTAAATGGGTGCTGAGAAATACTTAAGGCACATGAATTTGATGGAGACCCAAAGCATCTTCATCTAGCTCTGTTTCATGGAAATACTACAAAATGTCACTGGCCACCAACTGCTCCAAAATGTCCTACAACCATTGCTTTTCCACTCACATTGGACAACTCCAGGCCCCTTTCTTTCCTTCCTTTGTCTCATCTCTTCCCCAGCCGGTACATTCTGGCTTGAAGGCAGAGGATGGTCCATGGTTTCAGAAGGGATGCCAATTTTAAGCAACTTATCATTAACAACATATAACCTGGTGAAATAAGCTTGTAGTGAAATCAGCCAATTCCATTTTGTTAGCTTAGGTCAATAGAATATGTACTAAGTACTTATTGTATGTTTTCAGATGACACATTTAGTCATAGACCTAGACTCTCTCTTCTAAGTCTCTACAACTTCAATGAAAAGTAATGATTGCCTATTTCATGCCTAAAATGTTTTTAAAATAAAATAAAAAAAATTATAATAATTTATGAGCAATAAAAGTGACGAGTGTCTTATCTCTTGGCTCCTATGGACATTTCTTCATGTTTATGGTAATATAGTCTCATATAAGTTCTGTTGCCATGTTGTTCCTCTTCAACACCAAACAGGATTGTGGTGGAGAGTCACATGGATATCTCACTATTTCATTCTGTTAACTGCACAGTTGGGCACATGATCCAGGTCAGAAACATTCTAGGTTCATCATCTGATAGAAGCCAGTTGCTACAGTAGGCATGGAATCAAAGTAATCCAGGCATGGTCCTCCTGTGGGATGTAGCATATTTACAGAAATAATTTTCATTCTTTAGTATATCTCATTTCAAAAAAAACATAAAGCTTTTTATAATTTATCTGAGGGCAATCTTTTTTCTTTTTCATATGAGTAAGTTTTTATTTTTAATATTTCATACTGTTCTAAATTCTACTCTGTGTTTAAGATAGAGTCTATCTGTTTATAACACTTTGTAAAACTTTCTCAAATTGGTTTCATTATCCAAAATTTTTCCCATATCAGTGATAGAAAAACAATTAAAACAGGGTGTGTCAAAGAGTGTGTGTGTGTGTGTGTGTGTTTGTGTGTGTGTGTGTGAGAGAGAGAGAGAGA
>LOEQ01000638.1:378897-394402 GCA_001685075.1 Bramus lutescens | reverse complement strand
GGCTGTCAGTAAATGCTGTCAAAAGAAAAATCACAAAACTGGAACAGGAAAATTGGAGTATCCGCACAAAATAGAGTTTTGTTTTCTCCAGAGGTAAGGGCACAGTGAGATGCAACAGGGGAAATAGCTTACGATCTGTCTCACTCTTTTCACCAACCAGCTGTGTTTGCTTAGCAACCCTCTCGACCTAAGACTTCAGTAGTCTGAAGAAAAGGTAGGCCAGAGGGCTCTGTAGGTGCCATATACACACGGGTCTTCTGGACCCATCCTTTCTGAAAGTGACAGCGCCTATCTTCTAGGGTAAATTTAGTTGCTTGCACTGACCAAATTAGTTGAGTACCATTCGACTGCATTGAGAATTGAGGGCCGGGGAAATGGCTCAGTCACTAATGTGCTCGCTTTGAAAGCATGAGAACCTAAATTCGTTCTCAAGTGAAAGAAAAAAGCCAGGTGTGGTAGTGTGTGCTTGTAATGGGTCCCGACTTCCCGAGGTCCGGTCACCCGCTAGGACAGAATTTTTAAGGTATATGGCCTGAGTTTGTCCTCTGGCCACCGCACTCACGGATACACTACTACACAAGCACACATGTGTACTGGAACACCACAAAATCGCTTCATAGGATGTTATCGACACTATAGAAAGGCCAACAGATTAAGGAATGAATCTTGCCATTCACAGAATCTTGGGTTAGATTTCTTCCCATTTTGTCATTGCCCTTTGTTGCCAAATACTTGTCCCAAAGCCCCTAGGGAAGTCATTTAAAACCATAGCATCCCACAAAGAAACTGAAAACAACAAAAACGAAAACAACTCCACTGCGAATAGAGACATCAAAACATTAAAGCCTGTTTTATGGGGCTGAAAATAAAAGAATAAGAGAACAGTTAAAAAGCATACAGAGTGACATTTCGATATGTTCTCTTAGTCTTAAACGCAGTTGGATACATATAACTGAAAACGGACTATTCTTATACTAAGAGAAGGATCCCCTGGTTGAAGCCAGCAAACCTTTAGGCCACCTGCAGGCCTGCTGCAGATGGAGAGCTTCTAATGGCTTCAGGAGATGCCATTTGCACTGACTGCGTGGGCAGGGCTCTCTGGAGCTGTGGAGTGAACAAGTCGCCAAGTGGTCCTCAGTTGCTCTGAGCAAGGGAAGAATAGCAACCTTCAGGGCATCCTCTAATACTGCAGAAGTCGGCTGTGGTTCTGGTTCTTACGGAATTCCAGAACAAGGTATTATTTAAAACATGAAAACAGCCAGGCGATGGTGGTATACGCTTTTAATCCCAGCACTTGGGAAGCAATGACAGGCGGGTCTCTGTGAATTCGAGATCAACCTAGTCTACAGAGAGAGTTTCAGGACAGGCTCCAAAACTATCATGAATAGAAAACACATTTATTTACTTAATTTTCAACTGCTATCACATCCAGTTAAAGTCAACATCTATACCAAGAATTGTCTGGCTCTAAGTGTCAGTTTTGGTGGGGAACTAGCAGTGGGAGGTTTGAGAACCTTCTACCTCCTATGTGTATGAGTTTCCTCACCAGAAAAAAAAAATGAGGACAACAGCACCTTATCCAAGAGTTTTGAGGAGGTTTGAATGAAACAGGTCATGGGTCATGCTTTAGATTACCTAGGGAAGAAACTGACACATCATAAGCACTACATAATACAAACTTATTATTGTCGTAAATTAAAATGGAGCAAGCTGACCTAGTCATTCAGGCTACTACAACAAAGCACTATACTTGGGTGGCTTATAAGGAACAAATATTGTTCTCTCTGCTTATGGCCCACGCTCTGCTGTGTTTCTGCCACCATAATATTCTGCCTCACGTCTAAAGCAATGGAGCCTGGTGACCATGGTCTGAAACTTCCAGGACCAGGTTCACATTCTGTGGTGTCGGGGGAGGGAGAGGAGGAGTGGTATACATCATCGAGCCCTGTCTGTCTTCCTCGTCTTGTGCCGCTCGAGACTCCTGATCTGTGTGTGCAGGTGCAAGCCAACCCCAGTGTTAGGAATGCAACTGACCTCAGCTCTGTGTGTGTGTGTGTGTGTGTGTGTGTTTCTCCCTGCTATTGTCACCTATAGTACTTGGACACTGGCTGCACCAATGAGTCTTCAGGGAGTTTCTGTACCTCCAGTTGTACCTAGGCCTGTGTCATTGGTACCTTTTGTCCTGAGGATTCCAGATTCTTGGACTTAGCAGTTGCTGGATTTCCCACCTCTCCGCTCTATAGATAGCCACGGTGGGACTGTCCAGTCTCTGATTACATGTAAACAGTAAAGCATGTAGCCCTTAAGTCCAAGGCCATGGCTGACCAAGGCAACATTTCAAATTGGCAGGTAAACTCAAGAGTGGAGGCTGAGAATTCAAGAGTAATATATTTAGCCTTTGGCCCATTAATCTCACCTTTAGTTATGAATCAGATACATTCACAGAAGTGTAAGTGGTGCTTTATGACATTACCCATTGTCTTAGATATCAATTTGTTTGCAATGGCAGAAGCTATCCTCCCTCACCAATAGGAATTTGGTTACATGTATTACTTATAATTAATTCAAATCTAATGTCTATAAATAAATATAATATGACCTTGTGATGGAATTGTATGAAACTAGAAGAGTGACATCATCTATAAATGAGACATCATTGGCATACATTATTGAAAGAAATGGAGGTCAAGCAACGATTACAATATACTGCATTATTTATGAAAAAGAAGGTGTAGAGGCACATGCTCAGTTGCTTTTATTCTCTTAAATAAAATTGCTCTAGAAAAATAGCAAATAAAAGACAAAAAAATGATTTCTCAGAATCTAGAAGCTGAAAGTCTGAGGTCAGAGCAACAGTGTGGTTGAGTTCTACACGCACTAATTTGCTCTCTTGGGCTTTTCTTATTGGAACACTAATAGCATTCGGGAGTGAGCCATGACCACCCGGTCACCTCTGGAAAGGTCTTGCCTGTCAATACTGTCACAGGGGGATTTGTGTTTGGACACTTGAATTTGGAGGGACTTGGTAGGTTGCCTAGGCTAATGCATCTCACACATTTATCATTCATTAACTACTCAAATACATTCTATTTGTAATGTGGGGCATTGTATTAGTTGTTATTAGTTTTTATTTATGCAGCCAACTAAGTAAGACAAGCAGTATTTAAAACCAAGAGAAAAATCAAGTAGGTACTGAAAATGTTTGGCTTTTCATCCTCTGAAACAGGTCAGACACACAGTCTATGAATTATACCATACGATGGCAGAGAGGAATCGTTCTTTTAAATCTAGGGCCTGGGGAGAGGGTCAGACACAGCTCAGGTGTAGACTGCATATGCAAGACCTTGGTTTCAATCCCTAGCAACCTCCAAATGAAAAGAATATAATAAAATAACTAAGTTTAGCATTTGGAGCACAAATTGGATTGTCATTGAAGGGGAAAAAGAACACACCCATGTGGAGTTTCATTTGTAAGTTTCATTTCTTCTTTCAAAATCATAAATATAAACTATTTTCATGAGTTGACTGTGCTTTTTCTCATTTTGAGAACATATGAACTCAGAGTCGAATTTGTTTAATCTGACTTATTACATAAACAGTGTATGGGAGGAACTCACAAATGCTCACACCCTATTGCGTTAGGTTCATTTTTCTTCGTTGCTTTCCATATCAACCCTATTTATATGACTAGTTTTGAATTGCAGTTTAAGATTTTAGGATGTCCTTAGGCCATAGCCATCTGACCTCTTTTCTTATCATACTACACATCCTTCTGGGAGACCCTTTATCCCTTCAGTAAATGTTTGTCAAGAGATTCTCGGGTGACAGGCACTATTGGAGGTGCAGGAACAATGATGAACAAGACAGATAAGGTCCTGGCTTTCAAAGGCCTAAATTCTATTCAAGAATAAATATCTAAATCAGTAAGTGAGAACAATTTCAGAAGTTTTATGGTGAACAGCCGTCTTTAGGTTAGGGAAGCTCCCTTCTCTAAGGACATTTGATCTGATAGCAGATTAAGGACACAAAGACCACGCAGTGAGCCGAGGGCATCAGGGTCAGCACATACAATGGTTCCAAGTAGGAATGAGCTTGGCATGTTTTAGGAAGCAAAGGGAAGGCTGCCGGGGATGGATTTAGGGAGCTAAGGCCCCAAGAAGCAGACAAGAGTCCGCTTAGTAGGCCTTGTGTGGACTTCGGGTTGTATTCTAACTACAATGGGAGGTCTTTGGAAGATTTTAACCCAAAGCAGCACAAGTTCTGTCCTAACTCTGAGATTACTCTCATCACCTAATGAAGAGTGAATTACAGTAAAGCAAGATTGCATACAGGGACACCACATAGGGGGTTGTGTCTGTTATCAAATCAAAAAGAGAACAATGGCCGCAACTAGGATGATGGTATGTGAAACAGACATAGATAAAAGGATTTAAAATACTTTTGAAGGTAGCATCTACAACCTGTTAATGGATAAGGATGAAAGAATCCAGACTAGAATGGCTTAAGTCCT
The DNA here is from genome assembly GCA_001685075.1 of Bramus lutescens. Lineage (NCBI taxonomy): Eukaryota > Metazoa > Chordata > Mammalia > Rodentia > Cricetidae > Bramus > Bramus lutescens. Next base: position 389,892 of record LOEQ01000638.1, on the reverse strand, counting down.
AGTTGGTTTTTGGTCTTTTTATTTTTCTTATTTTTTATTTTTTTACTATTGTTTATGCAGTCTTTTAGTTAGGAATATATATATATATATACACATATGTGTGTATGCATATATATGATGGTGTCATTTATCAATCTGGGAAAGCGTCTTAGTTATTGATGTGAAGAGATGCCATGACCAAGGAAAGTTATAAAAGAAAGCACCTAACCAGGGCCTTGCTTGCAGTTTCGCAGGGTAAGTCCACGACCATCATGGCAGAAGCGTGGCAACAGCCAAGGAGTCATGGTGCCAGAGCAGTAGTGGGAAGTTTACATCTACTCCACAAGCAGCAGGCAGAGACAGGGCCTGCCATGGGTTCTGATACCTGAAGCCCACTACCTACATCCTGTGACACATCTCCTAGAAGACTGCACCTGCTAATCCTCCCACCAACTAAGCATAAAACATCCAAATAGATGAGCCTGTGGGGGCCATTATCACTCAAACTATCACAGAAAGGAACATATTTAAGGTGTAACTTTTTTTTTTTAAATGTACATTGAATTTTTTGTGTCTGCTTGAAGTCCTACTAGAAATGTCAAGTATATCAGGGATGCCACTGGATGTTAAAGTCTATGTATTTCCATATTTAGGGCGTCAGTAATACATAGTAACACTGAAAGCCATGCACTGGAAAACCACAACCCAGAGAGTGAACTGGGGAAGAGAAGTAAATAGCAGATCATTGGCCCTCCAACTCTTGGAGGTCAGCTCGAGGTGAAGTGGCCACCTGTAAAAACTGAGGGGTTCCCTTCGTAGGTTAGGAGGAAAATCAGGCCAGCATGAAGTCACCAAAGCCCAGAGCACATGCTGAGTAAGAAAGGAGAGCCCTCTCATCTACGTGGCCTGCTGTCAACAGGGGCAGTAAGGCAAGAGAACAAAGGGAAAACCAACGCTTTTGACAGCATCTAGCTTTTGGTGATTTGGGCATGATTGATTTCAGTGGTGTTTTAGCAACTGAAGGCAGCATGGAGTGGGTTGAAACTCAATGGAGTCATTGTAATTTCAGTAAAAACACAAATGGGTTATTTCTTTACAAGATGGTTCTAAGATATACATTGAAGATCAAAAGACAAAGAGAAAGAAAGGAAGAAAAAAAGAAGGAAAGAAAGGAAGAAAGAAAGAAAGACAGGCCAAACTGCAATGATAACAATGGAGTTTTTCATACTGAAATACTAAAGTAGGAACGCAATGTGGGTGTGGCCAGAGTACATGGCTCAGCTTTCAATAAATGGCATGATTGGTTATGACATGGAAAGGCTCAAGTTGGATTCCGACCTTGCAACATTTTTAAAAACTTCCACAAGGACTGAGAATGTAAAAGGGAAGAGCTGACTGTTACACTTGTCCTTTTTCTGAGAAAGTGTCTCACTGTGTAAACCTGAATGTTCTGGAGCCTGCTATATGGATAAACTGGCCTCAAACTCAAGAGAGAGCTGCCTGCTGCCTCCCCAGTGGTGGTGTCGAAGGTGTGCACCCTCATGCTGGATCAATTTTTCTACTTTTAGGCAAGACTTTTATGATGCCAGGGTAAAGATGTATTAAATAAGTTATGTAATGTCCTAACAACCAAAGACCAATAAATTTGCTACATCAAAATTTAAAATACCTGTTTCGGAAAAGACACTCTCAAGAAAGTGAAAACTCAAAAAACAAACTTTGATAGGAAGAGATAATTGGTACAACTGAAACCAATAAGGGATTAGAATCTGGAATAGTTAATGATCTACATAAAACATCAAAACCAAGTGAGTTGATAGAAAAGGCAAAGGTTGTACAAAAGAATTTCACAGAGAGTTCAAATGGCAAACATACATGAAGACACATTCAACATTTTCAGTGACAGAAGTGGAAATGAAAACGATTTTGGGGGTGCCATTTGGCATGCATTACACTGAGCAAACAATAGCAAGTGTTCAGATGCACAAACCCTTCTTTTATTATTGCATTTTATTTATGTATTTTGTGTGTGTATCTGAGTGGGCACACATGTGCCACAACGCACATGTGGGGATTAGAGGACAACTTGTGTCAGGTTTTGTCTTCCAGTATGTGGGTTTGAGCTCAGGTCATCAGGTTTGGTAACAGGAATCCAATGTCGCTAGGTCCTGCTCTGAGCCAGAGGCAGAAACTCTTTAAAATAGTTCTGAGAATCCTAATTGGCATATCAATTTGGAAAATAGTTTAGCATTATCTAATACCACTGAATAATCTCATTGGCTGTACTTCAGCAAATTTATCTCCTTTATAGGCTCTAATAAAATAATCCATTTATAGCTTCACTTTCATTGCAATCGGTATCCAATACTTAGAAAATTTAAAATTTAAAATTTATAAGATGCTCTTTTTTCATGTCACCTCCTAGGTGGTAGGCGGTGTTGAGATGAACCCGAATACCCACTTCAGAGCCACTGGCTGTCAGAAACTCGCTGAAGTGGGGGATAAATGCAAGCTTCATACTTTCTATGAGAAGCGGTGGCCACAGAAGTATCTGCAGATGCTCTTGCTGAAGAGGAAGGGCTTTGTGGTCTGAATTTGTGGTGGGAAGGACAAACAAGGTTTTTCCATGAAGTAAGATATCTTGATCCGTGGCAGAGTGTGCCTGCTGTTGGATACATGGCATTCTTGCTATAGACCAGTGGTTCCCAACCTTTCTAGTGCTGCAACCCTTTAATACAGTTCCTCATGTTGCGGTAACCCCCAGCCCTAAAATTATTTTCATTGCTACTTCCTAACCGTAATTTTTCTACTGTTATGAATTATAATGTAAATAGCTGTTATGCAGAAAAACTGATATGCGGTCCCTGTGAAATGACTATTCACCTCCTGAGGGGTCATAACTCATGGGTTGAGAAACACTGTGATAGACGAAGAACTGGAGACAGGAAGTACCTCATCATTTGGGGCCCCGGAGAACTAGTAAGATCTGAAAAGCTTTTGAGTCTCTCTAAAGAAGATGATGTCCACTAATATGTCATCAGAAAATCCTTAAACAAAGAAGGTGATAAGGCCAGGACCAAAGCCCTCAAGATCCAGCATCTTACATCCATGTGTCCTGCAACACAAATGCCAGAGAACTGATCTGAAGAGACACACAGTAGGAAGAACAAGGAGGAGGCTGCAGAATATGCCGAAGTTTTGGTCAAGAAGAAAGAAGCCGAAGTGAAACACCAAAAACAGATTGCCAAGAGACCTAGGCTGTCCTCACTGAGAGCTTCTACTTTTGAGTCTGAGTGTGGTCGAAATGAAGCCTTTAAGAGGAACAAATAAACCATCAGACCTTGAAAACATTTATAAGACATTCTTATAATGTGCTAGATATGTCAATGGAATGTAGCTGTGTGCAACAATACAGCTTTTTTAAAAGACAAAAAAACAAAAAAAAGCAAAAACCCAAGGTCCATGCATATAGTGCACCAGCATGATTTATAACTATCCCAAAGAAGAAAACTGTTTGATGTATTGTTCAGGAATACACTAACTCAGACTCATCTTAAGGAACCATTGTGACCATCAGAACACAAAGAGCCTTTCCTGAACAGACAGTTTGGACATGCTGCAGCTGGGGAATTGAACTCTGTGTTCTGGGACTTCATGGCAAACGTCTCAGAAAGTTCTCTCTCTCACACACCACCCTCCACCTGACCCCACTCCAACGCCCCTCCAGGTTGATTTAGACACACATGGACTAGTCAGTCTGGAAGGATGGTGGCATTCCGGTTGGAGCCTCCTCTCAATGGCTCAGGCTTTTTCTCCATCCTGTGAGACTGGAACTTGCTAATATCCTACGCCGCATCCCAACTCTGTGCCTTCTTAGAAGAGACCATAGCACCACACTAAGCTTATAGAGCTTTGAGTCAATCTTTTTCTTTCTCAAAACAAACAAACAACAACAACAAAAAAGAAAGACAAAAAAACTTTTGAAAATCAAAAAGGTTGCCTTCAGGCTGTTTTGTTTCCCAAAGATAGTTTAAAAAAWTTTTTTGAAATTCAAAACTAAAAGCAATGACCCCTTTGTTCTGTCCACAGCAGAKAGTTTCTGTAAGACAAATGCTTTACATTCTGTCTATGCCTAATGCTGCTGCCACAGTGAAAAAACTTCTGAATTCCTAAAAAGGAAGGACAGAGATTCTAAAACAGCAGGCTGCTCCCTGTAGCATAGCACGGAATTATGTGCCCTTCCAAGTGCCGGCACTTTCTAATGCTCTGACTGCGCTTCTCCGCTGTTTGCCCAGTGCATTTGGAGTTCTAGCTGCTATTGATTCCCCTACTTAGAATTCCCAAGAGCACCAGGCACTTGGCTGGAGAGCATCATGTCTGTGCACTTGCAGTTCCCGTCTGCCCGAAATGTCCTCTCTGCCTGCCTCCTCTCTTTAGAAAACTTGTGTTTCCAACCATACTGTGAAGCTTTGGAAGCCATCTCTGAGGTCTGAGCTGTATCTCCTTGCAGTATCCATTCAAGTTGCTAAATTCTGAAGTCAGCAATCACCGCCCTTTGCTTACCCAGACCTGGGGTTGGGGCAGTTGCTTCCTGAAGCTGCTAACTTGGGGGAAGCTTGGGGTTCCCATGGTGCCTGGTTGACTGGTGGAAATTCTTCCACGGGTTTTTGTTTAGCTGATTAGTAGCTGTCCTTTGGACTACCTGGTCCATTCCCTCCCAGTCAAAGCGTTTGCTTTTGGGATTCAGTAGCACGCCATTGAGGCTGCTTTGTGGTATGTAGCGCAACCTGTCATTTCTATAGGTAAGTATCTGACCACACTGTTATTAGCCTCTCAGACGTAGAGTTCACGCTTTATTTATCCTTAGATAGCACCTGTGTTGATCACAGTTGACACACATTCCACAGGTGACCCTTACATTTAAAAATGGATCTAGGAATATATGGCTATGAAGGCATCCGATGGATAAAGCCTTACTATGTACATATTTTGTGACAGTTGTATATTTTGGCCTCTAAAGCTTACAACAGCACCTTTTTATGGACTAAACCCCAAGGCCCTGTTAATCTGGCCCCTGTCTGCCTTTGTGGCCTTCTCTCCCTTCAGCACTTGTCACCCAGTCACATTGAGTGGCTGAAAGATCTTAGTGCACTCTCTATTCCTTTTTCCTCTTTTTTTCGTGATGAAACCTTGGTTCATATCTATGTCCTCTACGGCCCTGTAGCTGCTGAGCCGTTCCTTCATTTCCATTGCCTAGGAGGATGCCAAACACAGTAGATACTAGTGCATAATTATTAAACTAGCATCTCTGGATTGCTCCAATTTCTGTACTTAACACTTTTGATCTCTGCACATCATTCTATGTGGGTTAAATGCCAAGGTTTTCTTTAAAATATTTTTTGTTCTTCGACAATTTCATGCAAATATGACTTGATCATACTCCACCTGAATCCTCCCCGTTTCTCCTCCAAGGTTCCGGTCAGCACACACCACTTCCATCTTCATGCATGTTGTTGCTTTCTTCTTGTTCTAACTCTTCTTTTACAAGCCACTAGGTACAATTAATGCTGCCTACATGAATATGAATATGGAAAACTTACTAGCTGTCATATCCACAAATAAAAGTGGCTCCCTTTTCCCCAGCAGTCATCAACTGTCAATATTTCTTCAGTTAGGGGTGGAGCTTCATGAGCCCCAAGCTGTGTTGGAATTATTGACTAGCTTGATCCTGTACGGGTAACCATAGCTATTATGAGTTCATAACTGTCGTGTCCAGAAGAAAGCATTTCTACAGCACCCTTCCCCCACCTCTTCTGACTACAACTTTTCTTCCTCTCCTTCTTCCAATGTATTTCCTGAGCCCTGCATGGGTTAATACAGATGTCTCCTTTAGGCTGAGCACTCTACACTGATTCTCAGTGCTTTGACAAGTTAAAGTCTCTACTTCAAATGCTGCCCATGCAAAAGAGAAGCTTCTTTGACCAAGGATGAGAGCAGCCCTAATCTATGGCTCTACCAGAAGGTAGGGTTTTTTGTTTGTTTGTTTTGTTTTTATTTTGTTTTTGGCTTTTTTGAGACAGGGCTTCTCTGTTTAGCTTTGGAGCCTGTTGTGGAACTAGCTCTCATCGACCGGGCGGGCCTCAAACTCACAGAAATCCACCTGTCTCTGCCTCCCAAATGCTGGGATTAAAGGCATGCACCATCACCACCCAGCTCAGAGGGCAGTTTTTAACAACACATCTGTTTAGCAAAACAACTGTAGCAGATTCAATCCCAGGGTCTATGACCTCCCAAACCATAGGCTTTTGACCAGGTTTTCAGTACCAGGCATGAATCCTTTCCTGTCAAACCAGCCTCAAGTCCAACCAAAAAAAAAGCTGGTGACCCCTCAAACAGTCATGCCAGTCTTAGACCCCTGGGGCACATTTTGCCTGGCAGTTTGGTATTGCAGCATTCATAGTCTACCACTGGATAAGTCCATTGATAAGTTCCCAGGTTAATTGATAAGTTCCCAGGTTAATTCCAGCTTGGTTTCCCTATGAGCTACATCCAAAGCCTTCAACAATTGGGTCTTGCCATCTCATTATGGAGGGCCACAAATAACAATGGTAATAGACTTTGCTATTTGGGGTCTCTAGTGCCTCACTGACCACTAACTTGTAGAGAGGTAGCCGGTGCCTGGTAGTCAGATTTTAATTTTATAACCCATGTCTTCTCTAGGTTGCATTTTCTATTCATGCAACTATTACTTTTCTATTTTAATTAGTTCATAAAATAATGGATTTCCATAAGGCTTTATTGGCTACTAAGATAGCTTCCAACTTTCTCGGGTCTAACTAATATGGCAGCTCATTTGTTTTTCAAATACATTATTTTCTTATGAAGGAAGTTATTTTTTACCATCAGAAAATATTAAGTATAAGTTAGTAAAGAAAAAAATAAATTTTAATATTTTTTTAGTTTGTTGTCAGTGATGGAGGACCTAAGTCCTCAGGATGATTTGGGAGTCATAATATTTTTAGAAGGCCAGTTACATAACTTGAAATCTTACCTTAATAATTTACAAATCGCAGTACCAATAACCATATCTCTTAGGTCTACAGTAGCTGTCATTGCCTCCAGCTTCTCTCTGAGGACACAGAGAAGCTAGAATGCAGATGGCCATCTGACCACCGCAGAGGAAACGTGACTGAGGAACAGGCAAGAACAGGCTGAGAAACAGAGGGTTTGAGGTACAAAGGAAAGCCAACTTGAGTCACACTCCTTGAACCAAATCAATGTCCGTTTCAGTATTTTTATTTGGAAACTTGTGAAAAATACAGGCATGTCTTGGTGTGTGAGACAAACAAACCTATTCATGAAAATTTGTCTAAAGTAGATATCCCCAGACTGAACATTGTTTTCCTAATTACCTTTTATCTTGTAATTGATGTATTTCCAACTCTGGTAAGATGCTCAGGCCATTTACTTCCCACAGTGTCTGACTTCCATAGTTTCAATAGCTATAGAGTTTCCATCTATTTAAACAAGAAAGACACAGAGATAGAGAGTGAGGGGGTGGGGGAAAGGGGATGGGAGTAGTGAGGAGGTTGAGGGGGTGTTGGGAACGGATAAACAAAATCTTCCTGGGCTTGTGTCCTCATCCACATCCACCACTTGAATTAGAAGACATCCGAATCCCTTTCCAAATTCCTAGGGCCTTCCATGTTTTAGTCCAAACTAGCTTTTGGCTTTCCTGAGTTCAAGATCAAACAACACAGCCTAACTACCTCCTGAGGTAGAAATCATTCTGCATTTCACCTTCAATAGTGAAAAATAATAATAGCGTGGGGTGATGTTACCCACTTATAATCCCAGCACTTGGGAGTAGAATCAGGAAGATAAGGAGTTCGAGGTCTTCCTTGAACTTGAAGATAAAGAATTCAAAGCCAACCTGGGCTACAAAAGAACCCATTCCCAAAGAAAACCAATAAACTCAACTATAATAAAAACGTTTTTCTATGACTTTAAATCAGCACTCAAAGTAATGGTTTTATTGTGGCATTTTCATCCATATATATCATTTGTTCTTTGCCTCCTTCTCCCACGGACTTCCCCTGTGCCTCTTACTCTCTTGCTGGCCCCTTCCTCCCCCTTGTCTCCCCTCCTGTTTTCATGTCATTCCACCAATACTCTGCCTAAGAACAAGTTGGGAATTTCATTGCTATGACACCTCATAGAATATTTGTGTATTTCATTAATTATGATTTATGTATTATCTGACCTCTAAATCTCTGCAGAATCTAATTTGAACACATTTTACAATCTTTGTTTACATTGAGTTTGGAAATAAATCTCTTAACATGTGCAAAGTGGACCGAGCTCAATTGAACCCTACAGGACCTGGCTTAGACTGCCCTTCTTACAGCTTATTATGTCTCTTTTTAATTTTGTATTATTTCTTGTTGTTTAAACCAGAGTCAAGGAATATTTGCTCTAAGCGCAGATTCTGGACCTTCCCACATGCCTTGGGCCCAGTTTGCAGATAATAAAAGGACCGCTGTCTGCCCTGCTCCTTCAGGTCTACCCACAATTCTGCAGAATAAAAGGCATTCATACAGTCCATGCTTTGCTTTCTTTCATCCAGGCCGTCCCTCCAATTTCCTCTCTAAAAGGACGTGGGGCTGTTTATAAAACGTCTCTCTATTTAGAAGTTCTCCTTAGGAGGCAAAAGTAAATCTCAAGCTTCTGCCGTGTTTGGAGTTCTGCATCTTTGCTTTCTGACAGTGTTTTGTGAGTGGCGGCGACAGTGGAGAACATGTTACTATTGAAAAGGGAGGCAGAGGAGCCAAACTGATGTTACCATTGCACCAGAAACCTCTGAGGAAAGCGCCCTTCGAAAGCAACAAGCGCTCTTTTCTGCTGGCTCTTTGGCTGGAAGCCAGGACCGCCAGGGTCCAGTTTAACTAACTGGGAGGAATTGTTTGGAAGGGGAGACAGAGGTCACTCATCAAGGCAGCCCATATTTGGCCATCTCAGCACTTTAGAAGTTATGTTAGACATTCGAAGTGATGAAAATCAAACAGGGGCCCTCAGTCGGGGCAGATGGGCGTTCTCAGAAGAGCAGATCTCCCTTGTACTGTTCTTCCGATGAAGTCAAGTGAAGAATGTTTCACGACGACGCTCAACCGACATAATAAATGACCCAGTGAGTCACGACAGGATGCAATGCATATCTTAAGTACAAGCCAGAATTTGCCATTTAATTAGAACGTTGCTTAAAGGGAGTGCCATCTTCTGTTATTGTAATTACAAGTGCAGCTGAAGGAGCATCCACTTCCTGCAGTCATGCTCAACCAATTTTACACTCAATAATGAACTAACTTTCATTCCGTAAACTTTTATTGAGACATTCTAATTCGCAACTCTTTATTTGTGCTTTTATGTTTCAGATGGAGTCTCAAGATGTTGCTGTGGCTGGTCTCCAGCTCACGGGCTCCAGGGATCTTACTGCTTCAGCTTCTCAAGAAGCCAGGGTTGCCAGGCCGTGGTAGAGCACACCTGTAATCCCAGCAATCGGGAGGCAGAGGCAGGTGAATCCCTGTGAGTTCGAGGACAGCCTGGTCTACAAGAGGTAGTTCCAGGACAGCTAGGACTGTTACACAGGAAAACCGTGTCTTGAAATACCAAAAAAAGGGGGGGGGTGCAGGGTTACACATGTGTTGCCAAGGGGGTGTCTTCTTTTTTTTAAAATAATTATTTAAATTGCTTCCCTGGGAACTTCGTATCACGCACCCCAGTCCCATTCATTTTCCAGTCCTTCCCTATCGCCTTGAACCCTTGCAGCATTCGCTCCCGTACACAAAAGAAAATTTACGAAGAAAGAAAAATAAAACAAGTCATAAATAAAAATATTAATAAGAACAAACAAGCCAAAAACACAAAATGAAACAAAAGCAACAACAAGAAAGCAAAACAAATACAAATAAACAAAACCCCTGCTTTGCTCCTCCATCTTTCCCGTCTCTCCATCGCCTCTTCATTCACCTTAGTGGCACTGGAGCTGCGGTGGGTCATGCAGTGTACACATTTGTCCACACAGCTTTACCTGCAAGTGTTCAGTGTGGGATACGGTGTTGGGCAGGTTCAAGGCCTCTGGCTTCTGGCGCCATCAGTACTGGACCCTCACTGAAACTCTTCAGCGTTCCTGCTGTTGTTCCAGGTTCTGGAGATCCTGCGGCTAGGGTTCCACAGGACCAGTCTATAAAGGGGACTTCTAATTCAAAAGTCTAATTCTGGCTTCAGATACTATTTTGTTTTTAATGCAAAAATTAAAACTGGAATATTATACTGCTGGGTCATTTTCTGAGTCTGCAATCTGTTTTTCTGTGGGCTGGCAGAAAGAAAACCACTTAAATAACATCTGCTACTTAAGATGGAGATAGATTTTTAGCTGGAGACACAGTCCTGAATAAGAGAAAAAGGAGCTCTGTTTATATGAAGATGTCAGTCGACAAAGGAAATCAGATACTAAACAAGCAAGCAAACAATTGCATTTTAGCTCATTCTAAGCTCTGAGAATCAAAGGAGATGTGCTAGAGACTGAGTGGCAAGGCGAGACATGGCTACTTTATGGTAGTCATGAAAGAGGCACTGAAGACCCCTCAAGTCCAGCTAGGGAAATGGTTATCTTTGAAAAACAAGGAAGATGGTCAAGCCATGTGCTTGGATACAGAACTGAATTTTGGGGTGGAGGGGAGCAATAGGTTAAAGATGAAGGTAGAACTCAATCATTATTTGCAGCTCTGTTTTATAGATAATTTCCACTGGACAGCAGACTGGAGATGTGCTATAGAATATTATTTTAAGATGTAGTATATTTGTTTATGCTGTGGAATATTTGTTTGATGATGGAAAGATATGCTGCATTCTTTTATGCTACATTTGTTTAACTCTGTGAAGTTGTGTTACTTTGCCTGACTAAAATACCTGATTGGTCTAATAAAGAGCTGAACGGCCGATAGCTAAGGAGGAGAA
>LOEQ01000638.1:368507-378891 GCA_001685075.1 Bramus lutescens | reverse complement strand
GGGGCCGGCAGGCAGAGAGAATAAATAGAAGGAGAAAAAGAGAAGAGGGAGAAAAGAAGGGCAGGGGAACAACCGGGATCAGCCGCCCACCTACACAATCAGCACCGGAGTAAGAAAGAAAGGTATACAGAAGAGAGAAAGATAAAAAAACCCAGAGACAAAAGTTAAGGTGAATAATTGAAGAAAAGCTGACTAGAAATAACTCAAACTAAGACTGAGCATTATTAGAATAAGCCTCTGTGTATTTATTTGCCATCTGGTTGGCAGGCCCCCAAAGTGTAAGAGTCAAAACAGTAGAAAAAAAATAAACTAAAAATTAGAGTGATTGGTGTATAAAATGCATACAAAGGGATGGGGAAGAAGAGCAGCAAACAGATGTGGGCCATGGGATACTCTACTGTGCAACGGCCCAGGAGAATAGGTTATAGGACTAAACGAAGTAGCTAGTGGAAACCAAGCCAAGTACAAAATACAAAATTCAAATGTGTCGAAATATGCTGAAAGTTGCAGTGCCTGCCATGCTAACTTTCTGGTGCAGAGAAAATGAAAATGAAAATAATTTTATCTGAGGTAGACAATACTATGGAAAACCAAATGAGCACTTGATTCCACGGGGGCTTTTATATCAAGCAGCTATCTCTGCACTGTGAATGACCTTATAAGCAGTCAGGATCCATAATTGGCCTCAGTGTGGAGGTATCTAAATTCTGAATACACATCACACCTCTATTTCTTCATTATTTTGAAATCCCAGTACTGGGTCATTTCCTCATGGTGTATAGAAGTTGAAGAGAGGCTTACATATGTGATGTGGGATTCCCCTCTGTATGCTGTGAATATGTTTTATTACTATTGGTTAATAAAGAAGCTGCTTCGGGCCTATGGCAGGGCAGAATATAGCTGAGGGGGCAGGAAGGATCTGAACAGAGATACAGAAAGAGAGTAGGTGGAGATGCCATGTAGCTGCTGAAGGGGATAGATGCTGGAACTTTACCCGGTAAGTCACAGCCTTGTGGTGATACCCAGAATAATAGAAATGGGTTAATTTAAGATGTAAGAGCTAGCTAGAAATATGCATAAGCTATTGGACAAACAGTGTTGTAATTAATATAGTTNCTCTGTATGCTGTGAATATGTTTTATTACTATTGGTTAATAAAGAAGCTGCTTCGGGCCTATGGCAGGGCAGAATATAGCTGAGGGGGCAGGAAGGATCTGAACAGAGATACAGAAAGAGAGTAGGTGGAGATGCCATGTAGCTGCTGAAGGGGATAGATGCTGGAACTTTACCCGGTAAGTCACAGCCTTGTGGTGATACCCAGAATAATAGAAATGGGTTAATTTAAGATGTAAGAGCTAGCTAGAAATATGCATAAGCTATTGGACAAACAGTGTTGTAATTAATATAGTTTATGTGTGATTATTCACATTCTGGTGGCCAGGAAACAAATGAGCATTCTCTAAGATCTCTGAATCAAATCTATAGACATTTTGGCCTAATCCAGCCAACTAGGAAACAAATGCTTAGGAGCCTCCTTTGGGGACAGCTGTCATGCTAGTCTTTAAATAAGCTAAGCAGGACCAAGCCTTGTGGCCTTAGAGGTAGGCCTGGGCTTCAGAGGCAGATGCAGCTTTGTTCAAATCTTAGCCCTGCCATTTTTCAGACTATGTGTCCAGAGACAAGTTGGTTAAGGCCGCTCTGATCATCCATTAGATACTGACAACTCTTGCCAGGCTGTGGTGAAGCTGGCGAGGAACTCTGTGCTTGGTGACTCACGGTGTCTCAGGGGGTAGCCATAATGCTGAGGTGCCCAGTAGTTATTGATCTGCTCTCTCCTTCCATCTCAATAGCTCTTAGTAATAAGCTAGGTTTCATTGCAACTCCCAAGTGATCTTCATTCCAGCCCTATCCCCATTTGCTACAAAGTTTTTTTAAATGCAGGGAAAATAAAGAGGAAATTAAAATGTTAAACTTTAAGGTCATTCCGAGTCTTTTTTGTGAACTGGCAGAGAAAACTTGGGTAATTTCTACTGCTATTTCAGTATGTGGAAGAGCCTGCACAAAGAAATAATATTCTTTATAAGTCTAGTTAATTTCCTCAGTATTGCTGCTATGCTGTTAATAAACCTTGGAGTTTAAAATCTAAAATAGCCATTAAGAACAGAGACATCGCCTATCAATTTCTTGCTAGATTGCCCCACTGTGTACAGTACAGTGACCCATTGCAGAGCCACTGACCCTTGCTTCATACAATCTACTAATAAGCCAGAATATACTAAGACCTTGCTGAGTGCCCGGCAGAGTGGACCCTGGAAGGGCCATGAAAAGTGAGAGCCATAGCGCACAGTCCGGGCCCTTACTCTGGCATACACCAAGGTTACCCAATCTTTCCATTGGCAGAGAGGCGACCTTCCTTTCATGCTACACTCCCAAGAGGTCTTTTACTCAGATGGAGAGGCAACCTGTTTACAATTCCGGAACTGTTTAAAAATAGGAACTAAAGGAGATCTTTTCCCAGACAGCTCTCTCATGGAGGAATAAGACTCACCGCCTTTCTGTTGAATGTTTTGAAAGCCACATTAATCCATGCTTAATTCAAATAGAACTTCCCGTGAAATGAGAAGCTTCTTGTCCTTACCAGAGGTGCAACTATCTAGTAGAACTTATCATCCATATTTTCTCTTCTATCAAAGTAGATACAAACATTTACTTCAGAACACTTATGCATTCTGCGTTATGAAACAGTGCCTTCACAAATGCCATTACAGTTTCACTTCTAGAATTTTCTTTATATGTGTAATGCTTCTATATGTAGGTGTGCATGCATGCACATATGTGGAGGCCAAACCAATGTTCAATGTCTCCTCAATTGCTGTCCACCTGATAATTTTGAGACAGGACCTCTTACTGAGCTCGGCACCTGCCAATCTGGCTAGACTGGCCACCATGACACAGGATCTGCCTGTCTCCATGACTCTGGCTTTTTCAGATGGCTATGGGAACAATGAAGTCAGTTCTTCATCCTTGTGGGGTAGGTACTTACTGACTGAGCCATTTCCCTTGGTTATCAGGCTGGAGAACCTCTCTAGCTTTGTTCTGTTTTCTATTTATTTGGGGGGGAGTTTTTACTCTTATGAAACTTTTATCTATTTATTTAATATGTGTATGAGTGTCTTCTTGCATATATATGAACCACCTGTATGCCTGGCTGGTACCCGTGGAGGTCAGATCCCCTGGAACTGGAGTTACAGATGGTTGTAAGACACCATATGGGTGTTGGGAATTGGGTCCTCTGTAAGAGCAGCCAATGCTCTTAACTGCTGAGCCATCTATCCAGCCCAATTTTTGTCTCTGATGACATTGCTAATTAGATGTCCCATACTGTCTATTCTACTGTGAGAGTCCTTAACATGTTAACCAACTGTTTTAAATTCCTTGTTTGATTATCCTGCTTTGTCTCCCACTTATCTCCTCACAATGTATTTTTTTTTGTCTTTTAGTATACCTTATAATCTTGGGCTGAACAGTAGGCATGCTATTTTTGTAGTAGGTTCTGAGGTCTTCAGTAAGGATCTGGCTTAGAGTCAGGCTTTGCTTGAAGTTTGTTCTATAAACTCCAGATGATTCAGATATTTCTAGTGTCCTTATTTCTAAGTCCTCTCTTAGCTTTGGAGTGTGTCTGATTTCACAGTTCTTTCAGCTGTAACCCACTCTGTGGTGATGGAGTGTGGGGGAGGGGACGTGCTCTATCTCAGGAGTTTGGCAAGAGCCAGGGAAAAAGCCAGTAAATTTGAAGATGGTCCAATAGATATTTCCCAGATTGAGACACAGAAAGAAAAAAGAACTAAAAACTCCAGAACATTTAAGAGTTGAAAAGAGCATCAAAATGGATCATACATACATAACTGGAACATGGGGGGGGCAGAAAATTATGATCACCTGTTTGGAATTACTATTTTCATGATAAGTCAAGTGTTATCAGATGTATAATTTTCAGCAAAAATGTCAACGATAGCTTTAAAAGGGAGATGGGTTTCTGCGTTATCAACTCTATGTGTGTGTCTGGTTGTGGAGACTCTCGTTCCTTTGCTTAGGAGAAGTGTAAAAGATTTTCTGCACTGGAAGAGTTAAAGGATTGTTTCAAGTCAGGGATGAGTAATCTTTTCAGAGTGTGAGGAGTTGGGAATAAAAGATACAAGAGACAGCAATGATATAAGAATAAAACCACCTCCAGACATCGAGCAGATGGCACTGAGTAGTTTCTACTATAAGAGTTGCCTAATGCTGCAGACTCTTACATGTCCTCATTAAATGGATATATATTTATCCCAGGGAGCACAGTATGGCTGTTAATAGAACTGTGACAGCGAGTCTTACGTAGTATGAGTCACATGAGTAAAAAAGCCATTCATTCACAAGGGTCCTATTCACTGAGAACTGAAACTTTCACAACTTAAGGTGTTTGCAGAATAACTGGATGCCACTCGGCCTTTTCGTAAATCTTCTGACTTTTCCTGGCTGAGAATGCTCAGTGGTCTCTTGTCGGTCATGTGCTGCTCGTGGGACTCACCTAGCCTGAGTTACAACATCTAGGCCTCACCATGCTCAAGAAGCATTAAGTTCTTGAATGTGTGTCAGAGCCAGAGGGTTTCGGGAACCCTTAAGTTGATGATGCAATGGACCCCAGCTTCCTGCTTAGAGAGTGGTAGCTTCCAAACCAATTGACTAGGCCTCACTCCAAGCACACCTTGCTAATTTGGAACTCACTTTCCTTTAGGAAGATGCTGCTCAGTGGATCTTCTCCAAATAACCCAACGAATGACTTCTTGCATAGCAGTTTTGAAGGCTAAAGTCTAAACCGAGCCCAGGAACTCA
Organism: Bramus lutescens; assembly: GCA_001685075.1. NCBI lineage: Eukaryota > Metazoa > Chordata > Mammalia > Rodentia > Cricetidae > Bramus > Bramus lutescens. Next base: position 374,016 of record LOEQ01000638.1, on the reverse strand, counting down.
CAAAATCTTCAGTTCTCTTGCTGAAGGAACACAGCAGGGGAGCTTTCTGTCCTAAGTAGCTAGGCACACCGTGCTTCTGGAATGAGACACAGCCCTCAAGTGCTCACAGCGTGGCGCAGCTGAATGCTTGCTATCTTCAAGAGATGAACTGGGGAAGTTTTGTTTCTCTGGTTTTCAAAAACATTTGCAACCAAGCATGGTGAGGAGGAGAGGCAAGCCAGACAATTCTATGAGACAGAGCACCGTTTGCAAGGCTCTTCTGCCATCTCACCAGGGAAGGGGACAATGTGGGTCAATGTCTTTTATCCTGTCACTTGTATTATTTTTAATAAAATGCAGATTGGCCAGTAGCCAGGCAGGAAGTATAGGTGGGGCAATGGTGACCAGGCAGGAAGTAGAGGCGTGTCAATGAGAATTATGGAAAGAGGAAGTTTCAGTCTGCAGCCATCACCCAGATGCAGAGGAAGCAAGATGTGACTGTCTCGCCGAATAAGGTACCAAGCCACATGGCTAACATAGACAAGAATAATGGGCTAATATAAGATGTAAGTATTAGTTAATAAGAAAAGCCTGAGCTACTAGGCCAACCAGTTTGTAATTAATAGAGACCTTTGTGTGTTCCTTTGGGACTGAATGACTAAAGGACCGGGTGGGACAGAAACCTTGGTCAACAGACAGTGGCAGCCAGAGTCCCTGAAATGAAGGGATATCGAAGGGGAGAGGAGAAAATAAATCTGAAGTTCAATCTTAATTTAGGTTCCAAAGTAAGTAAACAACTGTCCACATAATTCTTGCCCTCTCTCTGCTCCCAAAGTTTGATTTCTTTACCAAACCATCAAGAATCATGGTCTGTCCAAAATGAATAATGGAAAACCTACAGTTCTCAGCATTTAGTTTAAAATGCACATTGAGTCACATTATGGAGGATCAAAATGGCATATGTAAATCTAAAACACCAGGCTTTAGAGCCACGTATAAATTGTCCCTAATTCCACTTAAATGTTGGGAGCACCTATCTTTTAATATCAGTGTTAATTGAGTGGCAATGTTTGACCTTTCTTGTGCAGACGAAAGAAGGCGAATTGTCTTACTCCAAAGAAACCAAACCCAAGACAAGCTTGCCAATCTCAGAATACTAGAGTCAGGTACGCTTGTTAGCCAGCACCTTCTCGGGAGCCAGTTTGATGCCTTTCGGAGAAACTGTAGCTAGCGCCTCTGTGAAAATGAAGCTCTCTGTTGGGATCTGCCTGCAAGGGCATCGGATTCTCGGTGATGATTTCCAGCTTGTGTGAGAACTGCTGTCCTTGCGTGTTCTGTACTCGCTCATCTATTGATCTCCGCAAAGGACTGGAGCCGCCACCCTGAAGTAACCTCATGTCGCGAATGCAGACCCACGCAAAAGTGGCACAGGGCTTCTTGGCTCCGAAACACGTTCAAGTGCAGAGCTCTCTCTTTACCTTTCAACCTCAAGCTCGGTGGATTTATTGGGATGGTGCTGACATTAAAAAAAAAAAATGAAAGATAACATCTGAGTCTAACAGCTGCCCAAAGTTTAGACTCGTGTAAACCGGTCTGACATCACACATTCTGTGTCTGAGTTCCACGAGGATTCGGCATATGGAGCTAATACAATAACATGCATACAAAGAAGTCCCTGCGGTTTGCGGCATGATGCACTCCAGAACGGGGGGATGAAGCCAGGAAGGCTACACCATTTGCTGAACGGAGCTGGCTTTGGATACTGTCTCATTCTCACTAAGCTACTTGTTTCACTAAGGAGATGCCAGACTCGGCATGGTAGCAGCAATAAGCTCTATGTTGGGACTGCTGAGCCACCCTTTTCTGAAGGGTGGGGGGATCTCACAGTGCTCTTTGCCTTTCTCTATGGAAAAAGGCATGTGGATGAAGGATGGCTAGGTAAAGCCAGGTTACTCTGTACAAACAGTGAGGGAAATGCATGTGAAAGGAGAGAACATACTGTCTCAATACAGGATCCTGGCAGGACACAGCACTCCTTAGCTGGGAGGCTGGAGTTCTGCCCAGACACGGTAGCATTGGTAAAATCAGTAACACTCCACACTGACCCACAGCTGTAAACAAAGGCACACATCTTCTCTTTCTTCTTCTAAAACAAGGACTACATGCACTCGGCAAATAGCTCTGGGCTGCTCTGACGAACTAGACGTGTTGCCCTAGAAAATGAAAAATGTCCTCATTGAATTTTTTCAAAGGAGAACCAAAGCCACCTCTTGGCCAATAAACCACATAGAGTAAGGCTCTAGGGGAACAGCCAGCAGCACCTTGACCTCTGGTCTGCTCGGCAGAGTGGAGTTTCCTTCACCGCCATCACAGGTCCAGGAGGGAGAGTACGCAGTGCAAATGCTGTGTCCTAAGAAAATTCATGTGATAGATTTCAGGCCAAGGGACTTATAAAATATAGCTACATCTGCAGAAGAGAATTATGAAGGAAATAAATACAGGAGGCTGAGCCTCAACCTTCAGAACACTGAGAGAAAGAAAGCAGGGCAAGAATTCAAGGCAGGAACTGAAACAGAGGACGTGAAGGCACACTGCTTCCTAGCTTGCTCTCTGTGTCTTGCTTAGCTGCTTTCTTATACAACCTGGGACCACTTGCCAAGGGGTGGTGATGCCTGTGGTTGGCTGGACATCAGCCAATCATCATTCCAGAAAATGCCCCAGAGACTTTCCTCCAGGCCTATCTATCTGATGGAGATGTTTTCTCAACTGATGTTCGCTCTAACAAGATGACTCTAGCTTATTCCAAGTAGACAAAAAACTAAGCAGCCCAGAAAGGAAAAGAATAAAGAGGTGAAGGAAACTTAAATAGGTAAACTCTCAAATTATTACTGGAGAATTTTAGAGTAAAAGCCCAGCCTCCTCCAACAAGCTCTACTTGGCTACCCAAACTGATAAGCCAATTAAAGAAGCAAGCAAACATTGTGTGTGTGTTGGGGGACACAGGAAAGGGAAAAGGCCACATTATATAATGTGACCACACTAGAAGATGGAATTGATAAAGGGGTACAACGATCCCCCCCCCAGTTCATTATGAGGATACTAACATGAGATTGAGGTTTAAATAGAGGTCAAAAGGTGTGCATAATTAAGCAGTCTGGTCAAGATCCAGTCCCAGTCAATACTGACCCATCATTGTCTGGGAATTAGCAAGATTCCTGCAAGGTCCCCCAGTAAATCGTTAAGCTGCTAATCCGTTAATTACTGAGGGGGCAGCATCACTTTAATGGATAATTCTCCTAACGTGGGGACAGGTGCATCTGTCCTACCAGGTTTTACTCTTCCGAAAATTCGGAGCGACTTAAGTAGAATGGTAAAGATCCGCAGTTTAATCTGTTTTCAGACAAAGTACAGGCTGGAAACAAAAGCAGGCTCCAGGCTCTCTCTGGGTGTTTAGCTACTTTGTGGGCCAAGTGAAGGGTCAATGCCTCTCAGCAGAAGCAGTTTCTAAGTTTCTCAAGGTCAGAAGAGTAGCACGCATTAGCCCTAGGAAGTCTGTAAACATGAACAATTCAACATTAGCTAGCAGCCTTATTTTTACCCACAGGGAAGCCTATCTTCAATTTTTTCTTAAAAGAAATCATTATAGAAAAATACAGTATATATATTTGGTCTTTTGAAATAGTGTCTCTTGTAGCCCAGAACGACCTCTAACTCCATGTTTGAATTTCTGATCCTCCCATCCCCTTTCTCAAGTTCTAGAATTCCAGGCCTGTGATAACATACCTAATTTTATGTGGTGCTGGGAATCAAACCTAGGACTTCATAATTACTCTACCAAGTGAGTCACATCCCCCAGTTCAGTTCATAAACACTTTGACTAAAATAAACCTTCTCAGTGAAAATGAAAAATTCCTGTTATGCTAATTGAAACTCCAGCACAAAGGGTGAAGGGAGCTTAACTCTGTCATCATTCTAGGGTACATGGAGAAGCTGGCTTTCAATGTCTGAGTTCTGATGAGTTCTATTGCTCCCTGCCATCAGGACAGACTACAGCAGCCATCATCTACAGGTGGGTCGTGACCCCCAAAAGGGATTGCACATCAGATATTTACATTATGATTCATAACAGTAGCAAAATTACAGTTACAGGGTACCAGCAAAAATAAATTTATGGCCGGGGCTTACCACAATGTGAGGAACAGTATTAAAGGATTGAAGTGCCAGGAAGGTTGAGAACCACTGCCCCAGAGAGAGATTATTGTCAAAGACAACAAAGTGTGTGTCCCAGGGATTCCCATTTTTGAATCTCCTGACCCACTGCTGCTAAAGTCAGAGAGCCTATTTTGGAGCTCCAGGCAGATTCTAGAACCTTCTCTAATTTCCCCAATAGAATTAAATGAGTGCTAACCAACTGTGTGGCCATGTCTGCCTCTGCCAGACACACGGTAGGCCTGCCACTTGCAGTTAGGTTACCACACACTAATGCTATTTCATGTTTTCTGCACATTCTTTTCCAAACCAGTCAGCCCTGCCAATTTGTCCACAGGGCATTTAATCCCTAAATGAAATTACTTCCTTTTCATGCCTAAGAATGCCCCCCCTTGACAGGCAAAAAGGAAACAGAAGCAGTAGAGGGAATAGAAGCAAGACCTCTCTTTTACTGCCTCTTAAATGTAAAGAAAAGAAAAAAAATCCTGTAGGGTAATATATAGCTTCTTTAATGTCTGCCATTCTGTTAGGTTTCCTGTCTAAACAAGAGAAAATAAAATGTCACTGTTTTAGCTGAGAGGAAAGGGGAGAACACACATGTACTATACATACACACATACACACCACACACACACACCACACACATACACGCCACACACACGCAGGTGGATGGTGTGAAATTTAAGCAGACCTGGCAAAGGACTAATCCGCACTCCAGGAGCTCTGTCTGCATGGGGGAAATGTCTGCACGGTTCTCCGTTAGCTTTCTGTTTTGGCTTGCCCACTCATGTCAATGCACCAGGCAGCATGCTACAGCCCAAAGAGCAAGTCTTTTGAGATCAAGCATTCTCTGCCCCGCCCCCACTTTTCAATAAACCAGTTGCTTACTGTTCTGGGGTTCAGATTCTCCTTCTGACTCTGAGGGTCTCTTGGAGGCATGAGAGGTGGCACCTCACTCAGTGAGCTACTGTGAGATGTGACATAATTAATACAGATGTGATTTGTGAAAGTGCTCGCTGCACGCTGCTGTGCGAACTTGTACAAATTATTTAAGCCCTGTCTCACCTGTAAAATGGAGCTATCATAGCCCCCTTTTCCTTAAGATATGAGGACTATTGAATATATTAACATATGTAAAGTCCTTAGGCTACTGCTTAGCTCTAAACATTTTCTGCAATTTCTATTGACCAGAGAGTAAAATTCTACTTATTTTCCAGATGTACTTACTATACACTAGTTTAAATACAGTAGAATTGATGTAGATAGTTAGATAGATGATAGATAGATGATAGATAGATAGATTAGATAGATAGATAGATAG